>CM077149.1:78171572-78431315 GCA_039583875.1 Platanthera guangdongensis | reverse complement strand
TGCTTCTTTCGTGGTTGATGGCCAGCGAACAGACTCTTATGTGGGTGGTTGGTTCGATGAGTCGTACGTCGCGGGCTTGCTAGAGGAGGCAAGTGCACCTATCGCAAGTAGTACTCGATATTTAGGAGAATACCGAGGTCGTATTATTCTCGGGGTCGGGTTGATTATTCTTACTCCTCTTGGAGGACTATTATTTTACTGAAAGTACGGTTGAGATTTTAATTAAGTAAAGATGGAAAAAAAAGAAAGTGAGAAAATAATTTTAGAAAATTCGATGAAGGGTTAACGCTCGGCACCAAATCGAATTAAGACGAAAATAACTTTTAATAATTATTGAACTTAGTTTTCAAATTAATCAAAGGCAACTTGGCCGTGGAGGTTCCATAAATATGAGCGCACTTATTTCTAGGAATATTGCTCACCTAAACGCTAAGGCTATTCGACCGAACATTAGTACGATGAAGGATTCCTCTTAATGCCCGCATTACGCTAAGAACTCCGCTATTGGGTGGGAAACCCAATCCGGAAGAATTATGCTTCTCCTCTCTCGAGGGTATGCACACAACTCTCTTTACCTAGGGGTGATCTGTCTATATGCACGACCTCTCAGCAAGCTAGCATATGGATAACGGAAATAGGGCGCACACATCGATTTGTGGTCCTACGCATCGTTAACCCGGGGTAAAACTTAAGTCCTAAAATTAAAGTGAAAATAAAGAACTTTAATTATTTCTAATCATTTTAATTGTCCCAATGTTTTTGATGCCGAGGCTAATAACGATTAGCCACACATTGGTACGGGGTCGGCTTTATAATTTGATGAGGCTCGAGTTCGTAATTAAGAGCTAAAGGTGTTGTGATTGTCTCTTAGATATCTGCAAGGAGAAAATAACCAAACTAACAATCCAACAAGGCAAGTATACCTATCGAAATGCAGCTAGGGGACACAAGTGTCGTATTAAAATCCGGGAACAGTTGAGTAAGCTTACTCACACGAAATCTATTATTTTATCGACGAAAAAATTAGGTTTTTTTTAGAAGAAAGCTAAACGTACTAAAGGAAGAGAACTACTTTCAATGAAAGAGAGCTACTTGCATGAAAAGATAAAGAGAGCTAAAAGAGCGATTAAACTTAAGCTTAGTAACGATGAGGGGAAAATGCACTCGATCAGAAATCACCTCGGCAAGAGTGGTTAGAAAAATACGATAAATAAACCTAAGCTAATTAGGGTAAAGGTCCTTGACCGTGGAGGTTCCATGAATATGGACACGCTTCTCTCGAAGGCCGTGCCTAACTGAGTTTAGGAAGGTCCGACCGACTCTTGCCTAAATCGGAGGCCTAAAACTCGCTTTACGCGGTGAACCCCACTATTGGATTTTGCTCCAATCCGGGAGATTTGAACGTCTGCCTCTCTCGAGGGGTGCGAACAACTCTCTTTACTCTTGAGTGCTCATTTCAAACTTTCGGCCTCTCGGCTAGCCCAGAATGAAAGCAAAGGTGGAGAGTATATATCGATGATATACCTCCAACCCGTGATAAATCAAGAGTAATTCAAGGCTAAAACCCTAAAAAGAAAATGTAAGATTCAAAGCATCATAACCTAATCACTCGAACCTCGGATCATCAAGATCGAGTACATAGAGGATTAGTTAATCATGGTGAGGTGGAAGAGGGGGATGAGTAGAAGAAAATAGTGAAAATAGAGCAGAAACGAAAGAGAAAACAACACTTTTTATTAATGGAAACAGGGATCTTACAACTTGAAAACTAGAGATTACAAGTGCATGAAAGGTAAACTACACTATCATTAACATTATAATACAGAACGAAGCTAGGAACTAATACAGGGAAAACATAAAGCTAGAGCTAAGAACTAAAAATAAAGAGACATGCTTAAAAAAGTTCAAAAATACAAAGGACAGAACCTCCCCTCTCAATGCAAAAAGTGTCCCTGAACCCTTAGAGTTGGGCTCTAATTATAGATTTTTTTCGGGTCGGGTCACGCCCCCCTGTCACGCCCGGGTCGGGCGTGACCCTGGGGCGTGACACATTCGGTGCGACTTTTTCGGGCTGGAATTTAATTCTGGCGAAATAGCTGGAGTACACGCCCACATGTCACGCCCTGGTAGGGCGTGTACCTGGGGCGTGTTCTTTGTGGCGTGACTTTGTTGAGCTGAAATTGAATGCTGGAGGTGACGGGCGGAATTGCTGCAGTACACGGCCATATGTCACGCCAGGGACAGGCGTGACCCTGGGGCGTGACACTTTCGGTGCGACAGTGGAGCGGGAAAAACGAGCGCGTTGCGGCGATTCCTCAGAACCTGGGGACACGCCTCTAGAACACGCCCGTGTTGGATGTGACACGGGCTTGACAGAGGGCGTGTACACTAAGTTTCCACGGAATGTAGTTTCAGACCAATTGCTTCATTCCTCTAGGTTACACGCCCGGGTAGGGCGTGACCTTGGGGCGTGTCACAGCAAAATTCGGCTGAAAGCCGTGAAAACCTGCAAAAAGCAGAAAAAATGCATTAGCGACAAAAATATATACAAAGGGGAATCAAAATAAGTACTTTACAAGACATGATTTGCTTTAAAACCCCGAAAATATCCTAATAAAATTGACTGCAAACCGTATTATCAAATTCCCCCAAGCTTAAGTTTTGCTTGTCCCCAAGCAAAGATATAAAGACTAGCTAATCATAAAAAGTGACTAATTCAAAAAGTTTTAATCATACTTACACAAGTACTATGCGAAATTCTAGGTAGGGAGAATGTAAAACGTAAATCTAAAACAATTATTTTGGTATGGTTTAACTTTTATAAACTTTACTTAATAAAAATAAATCATCCAGAATTTTGACGAAATTCTTTAAATAGATTTAAGCAAGGCAATGAAAATGAAAAGAACGTATTGAGTTCTTACTAGATCCAAGCAACACATTATAATTATATCAAATAAATAACAAAAATCTAAGTTTAAATCCAAAACTAAAACTGATTTACTTTTCTTCTTTTATTAGTTGTTAAATAAAATTAAAAAAAAAGGCGTGAATCAAAAGGACTTAATGAGACCGAAACGTTTGGTTTAGGATTATGAATTAGGAGTGAAATTCAAATATAAACATGGAGGCTTAAAAATCACACTAAACCAAAACAACGAGTTTCAAAAATTTATTTTAAACAAAATATGTATATATATATATATAATGTTTTTTTTCCTCCTTTTTTTTCTTTATTATTATTTATTTTTTTTATTTTTTTCATCATTCATTTTTTTCCCTTTTTATTCAAAACATTGCTGTTGAGTACACTTTTTTCAACAATTTCGCCAAAGATAACACAAAATTTCCTATCATGAAAATTTTAGAATGAAGCTCAAAAAAAAAATTAGCGTGATTAGATAGGTAGGAATTTGGGCTTTGGTGAAAATGAAATGCTATGTGGAGTTATCAAATGAATTTAGAAAAAAGGCTCAAAAGCGGCTAACTAGTGGTAAAAGATTTTAGGTTGGCAGGAAAGCTCAAACGTAAACAAAAATGGCCTAAATCATTTTCATGCTTTTTTTTAAAAGTTATTTAAAACATAGAGTTGATAAATTTCAAAAGGCAAGTTCGAGATAATAAAAGAAGATTGATGAAATTATCTTGAAAATAAAAATAATATGTGACTTGGATCGTTCATATCTACTACGTTATTCAAAATTTGTTCTTACAAAAATTATCTAAAGACAAAAAGGAAAATAGTGGATGATAAATTTTAGAGAAAGTAAAGAAAATAAAGAACGGAAAACCATAATAGAAATGCACGTTTTAGAGAAATATTTCACCTTAACATGCTACCGGGAATTAGAAACACAGCATGACCAACATTTTACTTGTGAAATATGATACAAAAATGATTAGAAAAATTATAATTAACTACGTTGTTTATAAAGAATTTTGAGAAAAACAAAACATAAACATGGGGTACTTATTGAAATACCAAAATGCAGCTATATATTTCAAAAAGCAAGTTCGAGATAATAAAAGAAGATTGATGAAATTATCTTGAAAATAAAAATAATATGTGACTTGGATCGTTCATATCTACTACGTTATTCAAAATTTGTTCTTACAAAAATTATCTAAAGACGAAAATGAAAATAGTGGATGATAAATTTTAGAGAAAGTAAAGAAAATAAAGAACGAAAAACCATAATAGAAATGCACGTTTTAGAGAAATATTTCACCATAACATGCTACAGTGAATTAGAAACACAGCATGACCAACATTTTACTTGTGAAATATGATAAAAAAATGATTAGAAAAATTATAATTAACTACGTTGTTTATAAAGAATTTTGAGAAAAACAAAACATAAACATGGGGTACTTATTGAAATACCAAAATGCAGCTATATATATATTTTTTGGATTTTTTGGATATTTACAAAAAGCAAAAAGGAGGAACTCATCCCCCAAGCTTAAAATCTACATTTTCCTCAATGGAGAAGGAGGCCGGAGAACGAGAGAAAAGTAAAGTACAGAAATGAAATACAGAATTGAAAAACAGGTACTTCCCCGGTTTTATGTGGCAGGGAAAGCTGAGTGATGCCGCTCCTCCATGCGTGTGCTGTGGATCTTCATGAAACGTCGTCTGGTGGACTTTGTCATGGAATCAGAACCGTTGGAGCAGGCGATCGGAGAAGTTTCAGCTTGCCGGAGCCAGTCGGGGCAAAAATAGTGAAATAAAGAAAATAGAAAAAGATAACTTGGGTTGCCTCCCAAGAGCGCCCTTTGTTTAAAGCTTCGTTTGAGCTCGACGCATCAAAATAAGAATGTCCCAAATATTGTTTAAAAATAAAATTCCAATAATGTTCAAATTTATGAGAAAAATAAAGTTCAGATTAATCAAATGTCAGGACCGGAAAGATAGAGTTAACAGGGTTGAGACTGACATCATCACAGAAATACAGTTTAAGACGCTGACCATTCACTTTGAAAGTACCCTTATCAGGGTGGAGAAATTAAAACTGTACCATAAGAAAAGACTTCTAAAACAGTAAAAGGCCCCGACCAACGTGATTTTAATTTACCCGGGAATAAACGTAAACGAGAATTATAAAGAAGCACTTGGTCGCTCGGCTTAAAGATTTTTGGGTGCCTAACATGTCGATCGTGTAAACGCTTCGTCCGCTCTTTATAAAGTCTGTTATTTTCATATGCGTAAGAGCGCCACTCGTCGAGTTCGTTAAGTTGAAATTTTCTAAAATTGCCGACAGAGTGGGGATCGAAGTTTAAAAATCGTAAGGCCCAAAAGGCGCGGTGTTCTCACTCTACTGGTAAATGACACGATTTTCCATAAACCAACCGATATCGCGTACATCCGAGGGCGGTTTTGTACGCTGTTCGGTAGGCCCATAGAGCATCGTCTAATTTGGCTGACCAGTCTTTTCTAGATGTTGAAACAGTCTTTTCTAAAATTCTTTTTATTTCTCTATTCACTACTTCGACTTGTCCGTTAGTTTGGGGGTGGTAGGTAGTGGAAAGCTTATGAGTAACGCCATATTTAGTTAGGATTTTTGAAAATTGCGCGTTACAGAAATGGGAACCCCTATCACTAACGATAGCGCGCGGCGTACCGAATCGAGAAAATAATTTTTTTAGGAAATTAACTACGACTCGGGCGTCATTTGTAGGAAGAGCTTGGGCTTCGGCCCAACGCGAAACATAATCAACGGCAACTAAAATGTACCTATTCCCGAAGCTAAAAGGAAAAGGTCCGACAAAATCAATCCCCCAGAGGTCGGAAACTTCACACTCTAGGAAATAATTTTGTGGCATTTCATTTTTATTTGAAATATTCCCCGACCGTTGGCACCTATCACACCTACTCACAAAGCCATGCGTGTCTTTAAACAGGGTAGGCCAGTAAAAACCCGCGCTTAACACTTTGTGAGCGGTGCGAGCAGCTTGATAGTGCCCACCAGTCGGTCCTTCATGCAAATGTTTAATAATATCTAATCCTTCATCAAAAGAAACACACCTCCTGATGGTCGACAAAAATTCTAAAAAGATGCGGGTCCTCCCAAAAATAGTTTTTCAGCTCAGAAAAGAATTTCTTCTTTTGCTGAGATGAAAACTCTTTTGGGAGCACACGAGCCACTAGATAGTTGGCGATGCGGGCAAACCAAGGAGAAGTAGATGTGTTAATTATGAACAGCTTCTCATCAGGGAAATAGTAATGAAAAGAATTTTCGTCTAATTGTTCTATAAACGGGTTGTCTAGGCACGAAAGGTGGTCGGCGCCAAGTTCTCGGCACCTCGCTTATCACGGATCTCTAAGTCAAACTCCTGGAGGAGTAAGACCCAGCGAATCAAGCGAGGCTTGGCATCCGTTTTAGAGAGAAGATATTTGAGGGCCGAGTGGTCCGTAAAAACAATAATTTTCGAAAGAGTAATATAAGGGCGAAATTTTTCAAAAGCGAATACTACAGCTAAGAGCTCCTTCTCGGTTGTGGTGTAATTTTCCTGTGCATATGTGAGTGTTTTACTAGCGTAATAAATGGGGTGGAAGTTTTTGGAAATACGTTGACCTAGTACGGCTCCCACCGCATAACTACTCGCATCACACATTATCTCAAATGGAAGATCCCACACCGGAGCTATCATGATTGGGGCATTAACTAATTTTTCTTTTATTAAATTGAAGGCAGCTAGACAGAGGTCATCAAAGATGAATGGGGCGTCTTTTTCTAAGAGATGGGTAAGGGGGTTGGTGATTTTGGAAAAGTCCTTTATGAAGCGGCGGTAGAAACCCGCATGACCCAGGAAACTTCTTATAGCTTTTATGTTCGTAGGTGGCGGCAGCTTCTCGATAACTTCTATTTTCGCAACGTCTACTTCAATACCCCTTTCAAAAATTTTATGTCCCAAAACTAACCCTTCCCTTACCATAAAATGACATTTTTCCCAATTTAAGGTGAGGTTAGTTTCTTCGCATCGCTCTAAGACTTTTTCAAGGTTCTCTAAGCAACTATCGAAGGAATTCCCGAACACGGAGAAATCATCCATGAAAACTTCCATAATGCTTTCTACATACTTGTCAAAGATGGCGAGCATACATCGTTGGAATGTAGCTGGCGCATTGCACAATCCAAACGGCATTCTTCGGTAGGCGAAGGTGCCGAAGGGACAAGTAAATGTAGTTTTCTCCTGGTCCTCGGGGGAGATGGGGATTTGAAGATACCCCGAGAGGCCATCGAGAAAACAATAAAAGCTATGTCCGGAAAGTCGTTCTAAAATCTGATCAATGAACGGCAAGGGGAAGTGATCCTTGCGGGTGGCGTCATTCAACTTACGGTAATCTATACACATTCGCCATCCGGTCACCGTCCGAGTCGGGATTAATTCATTATTTTCATTACTTACGACCGTTATCCCTCCCTTCTTTGGTACTACCTGTACTGGGCTAACCCACTTACTGTCGGATATAGGATAGATAATTCCTGCGTCTAACAATTTCATAACCTCTCCCTTAACTATGTCTTTCATGTTTGGGTTTATACGGTGCTGAGGTTGTATAGAGTTACGTGAATTATCTTGCATTAAGATTTTATGAGTGCAGAAAGATGGGCTTATGCCCTTGATATCAGATATCTGCCAAGCAATAGCTTGGCGATGCTTTTGTAAAATTGAAAGAAGTTTATCCTTTTGTGCATCCGTGAGGTAGGCCTGAAATTATGACAGGCAGCTTGGAGTTTTTTCTAAGAAAGTGTATCGAAGGTGCTCTGTTAGTTCATTCAGTTCCAAGGTAGGGGGGTCATCATACGAGGTTTTGGAAATTTGTTCTTTTTCAAAAACTATGTCCTCGTACACTTTTATATATGTAAAATTAAAAGGGGTGTTGCTAGCGGCCATGGCGGCTTCGTGCAGCGATTCAGTTGGAAAAGTAGAAGAGGAACAGAAATCAAAAAATTCTTTTTCAAAATCAGAAAGGCGGGTGGAGTATTCTTCACTTAGGTGTAGAGATTCAGTTGGAGGAGTAGGAGAGGAACAAAAATTGGAAAATTATTCTTCAAAATCAGAGGTGTGATAGAAGGATTCTTCACTTACGGTATCCATGAAAAAACATGAGTCATCATTAGCTTGTGTGTTCTTCATCGAGGGGGTGATAGAGAAAGTTACCTCATCGTCGCCCACTCGAAGGAAGAGCTTACCATTGCTTACATCAATGATAGCTCGGGAGGTGGCAAGGAAGGGTCGGCCAAGGATCAGGGGAACCTCGACGTCTTCTTCGATGTCCAAAATGACAAAGTCCACCGGGAAGATGAACTTGTCAACTTTGACTAGGACGTCCTCCACTATTCCTAACGGGTATTTGACTGGTCTGTCGGTGAGCTGGATACTCATGCGTGTGGGGTTGAGACTACCAATTCACAACTTTTTAAACAACGAGAGGGGCATAAGATTAATACTCGCACCTAAGTCGGCTAAAGCGTGTTTGACAAAGAGATCACCAAAGACACACGGGATAGAGAAACTACCCGGGTCACTGATTTTCTTCGGTAATTCGTTTGTCAAAACCGCCGAGCACTCGACATTTAACGTGACATGAGAAAGGTTCTCTAACTTCTTCTTGTTGGTTAGGATGTCCTTAAGGTATTTTGCATACTTCGGCATCTGGGATATGACTTCGTGGAAAGGCAGATTTATGTGGATTTGTTTAAACATTTCTAAAAAACGGGTGTATTGATCATCATGTCGTTGTTTATTAAGTTCGGAAGGGTATGGCGGGGATATATTATTTTTAAAGGTGGGTGGTGGAGTGAGTTGTTTTTCTAAAATAGGAGTGATAATTTCTTCGGTAGAGGGTGGAATTTTTAAAACGGGAACGGAGCTTTGATTTTTTAAAGCGGGAGCGGAGATTGCCTCGGGCTCTTCACTTATCGTACTGGGAACTTTCTTCCCACTCCGAAGAGTTATAGCTTTCGCTTGCTCTCTCGGGTTGGGCTCGGTATTGGAAGGAAGAGACCCTACGGGTCGCTCAGAAATCATTTTAGCGAGCTGTCCTACCTGATTTTCTAAATTTTTAACACTTCCAGTTAAGGTTCTAATCGTAGCGTCATTAGCATTCATGTATTTTGAAAACATTTCCTCCAAATTTGGAGGTTTTGGAAAACTTTGAGGAGGTGGTGGTGGTGCAGAAAAATCACTTGCGGTGGAGGGCGCACAACATTCGATGGATTGCTCCACGAAAAATTCGGATGATTTCTTAACGCAGGATTATAACTATTCAGAAAATTAAAACCAGGAGGATGATAATTTGCAGCAGAAAAATTATTAAAAGCAGTTCTAGGCATATTATTTACATAATCCAAATGTTCGGCGGGAGGAGTTGCAGATTCCCATACCTGAGGGGCAGATGCAGCAGTTATCTCCGTAATTTTTTTGCTTAATATTTCAACTTGCAGTGCGAGTTGGGAGACGTTGTCCACTTCAAAGAGACCTGCAGGTTTATTTGGGCAGGACCTAGGCACATTCCACTGGTAAGTGTTCATGGCCATGTCCTCAAACAGCTCAAGAGCTGCTTCCGGGGTCTTATGGTTTAAAGTACCGCTAGAAGCTGCGTCTATCATTTGCTTTGTGCTTTGATTTAGCCCATTATAGAACGTCTGCACCTGCAACCATACAGGCAGAGCGTGATGTGGGCATCGTCTTAATAATTCTTTAAATCTTTCCCAGGTTTCGTAAAGGGTCTCAGAGTCTATTTGTCCAAAGGCAGAAATGTCATTCCTAAGTTTTGTAGTTTTAGCAGGCGGAAAATACTTGGCCAAAAATTTTTCAGTTAATTCCGTCCAAGTAGTTATGCTATTTTTAGGAAGGGTGTTCAGGCACTGCTTAGCCTTAATTCTAAGAGAGAAAGTAAATAATCTTAGCCTAATATCATCATTTGTGACACCATTTATCTTGAAGGTGTCACAAATCTCAAGAAAGCTAGCTATGTGTGCATTCGGATCTTCATCTTGAAGCCCGTCAAATTGCACATACTGCTGCACTATTTGAATTATGCTATACTTCAGTTCGAAATTATTATTTGCTATTGCAGGACGAACTATACTAGATTCTGTACCCTCGAGATTTGGTCGTGCATAATAGGACATAGGCCTTTGCACGACTTCCTCTACGTTGGGTTCTTCCATTCTTAAGGTAGAAAATGACTCGGAATCCTCAACCGGCACTTGGGTAGTGGGGCCTTGAAATCGCGAACTTCTCCGAAGAGTACGCTCAATTTCGTGTCCAGGTCCAAAATAATCGACGGACTTCCGCGGGTAATACACTAGAAGAAGAGAGGAGAAGAAAGACTAGAAAATAAAAGAGCTAATGAAGTTCGAATTTTTTTTTTTGAAATAGAGTTTTTTATGTTTTAACTCCCGAACTTCCCAAGGGCTACCCGGTGAAGGGTTCGCAAGGTACTAGACAAGATAGTGGCATTTAGAGCCACTTTGCCCTTTTCGAGAGAGTTAGGTGGTGTAGAAAAATTTGTGATGTGGGTTTCTATTAAGTAGGCGGTAATTAAAATCCAGCCATTTAACTCCGAGCGAGTAGGCGTAAAATAAAAGCTACACTCACGCACTCGACAGAAAATTAAAACACACCCACTCTACAGAAAGTAAACACACTTTACTGAAATAAATCCAGCCATTTAACTCAAGTGAGTAGGCGGAAAAATTAAAAATACGCACACTCTACTGAAATAAAGCCTGTCATTTAACTCAAGTGAGTAGGCAGAAAAATTAAAAATACGCACACTTGCTTGAAGAAAATCCAGCCATTTAACTCAAGTGAGCAGGCGGAAAAATTTTAAAGAAGGAGGGTGAGAGAAAGAGAAGTGATAAAATTAATATATTCGTGTTTTCAATTTATCAACGAGCGTTGCCTCCCCGGCAACGGCGCCAAAAACTTGATTGTCTCTTAGATATCTGCAAGGAGAAAAAAACCAAACTAACAATCCAACAAGGCAAGTATACCTATCGAAATGCAGCTAGGGGACACAAGTGTCGTATTAAAATCCGGGAACAGTTGAGTAAGCTTACTCACACGAAATCTATTATTTTATCGACGGAAAAATTAGGTTTTTTTTTAGAAGAAAGCTAAACGTACTAAAAGAAGATAACTACTTGCAATGAAAGAGAGCTACTTGCATGAAAAGATAAAGAGAGCTAAAAGAGCGATTAAACTTAAGCTTAGTAACGATGAGGGGAAAATGCACTCGATCAGAAATCACCTCGGCAAGAGTGGTTAGAAAAATACGATAAATAAACCTAACCTAATTAGGGTAAAGGTCCTTGACCGTGGAGGTTCCATGAATATTGACACGCTTCTCTCGAAGGCCGTGCCTAACTGAGTTTAGGAAGGTCCGACCGACTCTTGCCTAAATCGGAGGCCTAAAACTCGCTTTACGCGGTGAACCCCACTATTGGATTTTGCTCCAATCCGGGAGATTTGAACGACTGCCTCTCTCGAGGGGTGCGAACAACTCCCTTTACTCTTGAGTGCTCATTTCAAACTTTCGGCCTCTCGGCTAGCCCAGAATGAAAGCAAAGGTGGAGAGTATATATCGATGATATACCTCCAACCCGTGATAAATCAAGAGTAATTCAAGGCTAAAACCCTAAAAAGAAAAGGTAAGATTCAAAGCATCATAACCTAATCACTCGAACCTCGGATCATCAAGATCGAGTACATAGAGGATTAGTTAATCATGGTGAGGTGGAAGAGGGGGGATGAGTAGAAGAAAATAGTGAAAACAGAGCAGAAACGAAAGAGAAAACAACACTTTTTATTAATGGAAACAGGGATCTTACAACTTGAAAACTAGAGATTACAAGTGCATGAAAGGTAAACTACACTATCATTAACATTATACTACAGAACGAAGCTAGGAACTAATACAGGGAAAGCATAAAGCTAGAGCTAAGAACTAAAAATAAAGAGACATGCTTAAAAAAGTTCAAAAATACAAAGGACAGAACCTCCCCTCTCAATGCAAAAAGTGTCCCTGAACCCTTAGAGTTGGGCTCTATTTATAGATTTTTTTCGGGTCGGGTCACGCCCCCCTGTCACGCCCGGGTCGGGAGTGACCCTGCGGCGTGACACATTCGGTGCGACTTTTTCGGGCTGGAATTTAATTCTGGCGAAGTAGCTGGAGTACACGCCCATATGTCACGCCCTGGTAGGGCGTATACCTGGGGCGTGTTCTTTGCGGCGTGACTTTGTTGAGCTGAAATTAAATGTTGGAGGTGACGGGCGGAATTGCTGCAGTACAAGCCCATATGTCACTCCCGGGTCAGGCGTGACCCTGGGGCGTGACACTTTCGGTGCGACGGTGGAGCGGGAAAAACGAGCGCGTTGCGGCGATTCCTCGTAACATGTGGAACACGCCTCTAGAACACGCCCGTGTTGGATGTGACACGGGCGTGACAGAGGGCGTGTACACTAAGTTTCCACGGAATGCAGTTTCGGACCAATTGCTTCATTCCTCTGGGTTACACGCCCTAGGTACACGCCCGGGTAGGGCATGACCTTGGGGCGTGTCACAGCAAAATTCAGCTGAAAGCCGTGAAAACCTGCAAAAAGCAGAAAAATGCATTAGCGACAAAAATATATACAAACGGGAATCAAAATAAGTACTTTACAAGACATGATTTGCTTTAAAACCCCGAAAATATCCTAATAAAATTGACTGCAAACCGTATTCTCATGTTGATGCGCGAAAATGGCACCGGGGCAGCTAACACGGAGGGAGGTGTTCGATCTCACAGGCTAGGAGAGGAAGTGAGAGTGAAGGAAGGAAGCTTCTGAGTGCTCGATAGTGGAGCAAGCAGCTTGTCAAGGAGGTTGTGGGATAGAGGAGAGGGTGCTGAGAGCAGAGGAGAAGCTTGATCAACAGAGAAGGTAGATCAAGAGAGGAGGAGGTTGATCAGGTGCGGTCGAGCAGACGGTTAATATGACGGTTGTGCCTTCAGGTTTGTGCCGAGAAGAGTTGAGCTGAGCTAGGAAGAAGGGAAAGAGAGGGAGCGCTAGCAGCGGCAACAACAGACTTCTTCCGGTGCGGTTTAAATGTCACTCTTGCGACATGCTTTCCTTTTATTAATGGTGAGAGTTACAACTTGCTGGTACACCTTTACAACAAAGCAATAAAGGGTACAAAAGGAAGCTGACGGCTAAGGAAGAAGAATGTCAGGGGAGGCCGCGTAGACTGAAGAGCGAAGCTGGCATGCCGCGCAGTTAAGCAAAGGAAGCAGACTACGCGGACTGGGGATCCAGGTTGGCAGGCCCCGCGACTAAGTCAGAGAGATTGGTGCGGACTGAGAAACGGAGTCCGCAGGAGGGCTTGCTGGCCTACTGAGCATGAGCACTTTGGTGATCCTCTAGCGCGTTGTGCGTGTCCTCTACGGGAGGCATGGGGGGCTATTTATAGGCCCGAGGAGGTAACGACTTGCGGTGATGTTACCCCCGGTGAGACGGTAACTTGAGCGAGATGGAGACGGAGTCTGCCGAACCCGCAACGGGCCGCGCAGACTGAGACTTGCTGCTGGAGCTGGTGCTGCTGATGGCGAACTGAATGGCGGACTGCGAGGCGAGTCCGCGGAGTCCACTGCTGCTGAGTTGAGATTATCTGCGTGCTGCTGAAGTGGCGAACGCTGGAGGACAAGTGGCGAACTCCAAAGGGGAGGCCGCTGAGTCCGCTGCTACTAAGCTGAGGGAACTAAAGGGGATGCGAGCTGGAGAGTGCCCGCGGAGTCCGCCGAGTCTGCACAAGGTTATGCTGACGGGGACTGGCCTCTGGAGATCTGCTGCCTGGCGGACTGGATGGAGTCCGCTGCTACTGAATGAGTCCGCGCCAAGGCCGCAGACTGAGGAGGAGTTGACCCTACTACTTGAGAAGGGCTAGTGCTACCTAAGGAGAGGCGGACTATATTGCGTGTCCGCCAAGGCCGCGAAGTCCGCGACTGCTGTAAAGCCGAGTCCGTTTGCGTTGGAGGTGGAGAGCCTGGATGTTGAGGCTGTTGGGGTTCAGCGGTTAAGGCGGACTGGAAGTCTTGATCGTACTTCGAATCCGCCCAGCTCGCGAGGAACTTAGACGCTGCTGGTCTTGGCGGATAGCCGGAGCTGGAGTCCGCGCTCTGTAGGTGGACTGGAGGAGTAGGCTGCCCATGCTGCTGGTGGCAAGTGCCGAGCGACCTGCCGAGCTTGACGAGGCAGACCGCGCGTGTTGACGAGGTGGAGATGAAGGCAGCCGGCTGGCGGCCTGGGGCAGGTCGCCACTTGCGCTTGGCTATTTGGAGATCATCTTGCAGGAGCGGGCTGAAAGAGTGCCTAGTTCCTGCAAAGGACGCGACTTGTTGCCGACCTGGGTGGATAGGGAGTTGAGTCCGGCAGAGGGACACCTGCGGATACAAGCTTGCAATTAAGCTGAAAAAGAGGGGGCGGCCTGCAGTGGTGGACTGCGGGAGCAGTCCGCAGACCCTGCCGACCAAAGGAAGGCACGCGGCCTAGCTGGTCAGACCGCTGAGACCGCGCAAGTCGGGCGGCCTGAGCGGACAGAGATTTCTGTCCGCCCTCTCTAGGGCATAACGACCTCGAGGAGGAACCCAGAGCAGGCCGTGACGAGCTAGCTGGCTGCCTTGGGAAGGATCGTCGATTTCGCGGTTAACATAATCCCCGCACTTTTATAAGTTCCGAAAAGAACTTCGAAAAAGTTGGAAACCCACGAAAATCGTGATCCACCCAAATGGAAAGAGAAGGGGCAAGGAGAGACAGAACCAGAAGCCTCTCCTTAGGAGTTTGGTACTACCTGCCTTTTTCTTGCAAGGGAAAAGTAAGTATAGACATGTACGGGAGGTACACCTTGCATGTACCTGGGAGAGGGTTTGCAAGTGTTTGCTGCTCTCTGCAAGGAGAAGAGTTAGAAGCAATATATATGAAAGAAGCTTACAAGCACCTGTGAAGAAGTCGTGCAAGTGACAATTGTTGATGAGATAAGGTCGATATGACCAAATAGCAGAGGAAATGCCTGATGAACTCATTGGCAGAAAAAAGCTTGATGCACTCTGCCAATCTGATCTAGATTGCAATAGCAGGGTTTGATGATCAAGGAGAATAAGTTTCTTGATCAATGTTTGACGCCATTAGATTTTGATAAGAGTAATGAATAGCTCTGTGAATCTTTATCTGATAGCCCTTAAGAAAGCAGTGAATAGAAGATGAGAGCAATAGAGCTTATATAAGTAGAGGGCATGAGAGTCATCATCTAATAGAGCTTTGAGCAAGCAATTCATATAAGATGAGCATGAGCGAAGTGATTGCTGGAAATCCTTTTGGTAGGTCGGATTAACCTGTTCACCTGTGAAAGAAGGCAGTTGACAAAAAAATGGGGGCTATACTAGGAAGTGAATAAAGAAGGCCGGGTGCTGCCACAGGTGTTCCCCGTGGGCTTATGCATCGCTTGCCTGGGAAAAGTCATCCGAGTATAGTCCTACACAAAGCGGGCTAGCTGCGCATCCTCTAGGAGGGCACAAAAGAGAAGCAAGAAGAAATCCTGACAAGGAAGCGATGGGCTCAAAAAGCTTTCAGGAGACCACTAAGAAGTGGGTTTGATTGTCGTAGAGAGAGAACTCAGGCTACCACTAAGAAGTGGGTTTGATTGCCGTAGAGAAAGAAGTCAGGCAACCACTAAGAAGTGGCTTTGATTGGCGTAAAGAGAGAACTTAGGCTACCACTAAGAAGTGGGTTTGATTGCCGTAGAGAGAGAAGTCAGGCGACCACTAAGAAGTGGGTTTGATTGCTGTAAAGAGAGAAATCAGGCTACCACTAAGAAGTGGGTTTGATTGTCGTAGAGTTTACAGAACAAATTTCATTGTGAAGATAATTGGAAAAGTATGACTGAAGTTGATCGGGTAAGAAAAGCTTTACCACTAATAGGTTTTGGAAGCCATAGTAACACTGAGTAAGGACTCGAAGCTGTCAGGGGCTTTTTTAAGGTTGCTATTGTGCAGTATATTCACGCAACTTGCTTTGATTTAGTAATTTCTCCACGAGCCTATGGAGAGGTCGACACTTTTCTTTGTCATGACCCACACACATGTGGTATTGGCAAAATAGATCCTTATGACATCTTCGACCAGGTCGTATAGGGAGAGGCCATTCAAAACATGGCCCCTTTTTGATGATTTGAAGAGCATCCTCCATAGAGATAGTTAAGTTTACATGCTTTCTTTTTGATCCAGCTTGCTTGTATTGACGAGAAGAAAGAGGCTCATGGCCATAAGCTTCTTGTATGGCTCCATCTAATTCATGCTCATGCAAGTCATTGTCTTGTTGTTGATCAACTGAGGCTGTTTGTGAAGATGGAGCTGGTATCAGTGGCAGTCGTTCTTGGACTCTATCTTGGCCCAGGAAGAGGTGTTGATGATGATGCTGGAATCTTTTTGTCTTTCTTGAGAGGGATGAAAAGTGTTTCCAAGGAGATCTCGGAGGTTGCTTGTTAACAGGGGGATCTTTTTCTGATAAAAGCTGGGAGACGAAGCCTGGATTGCTCTTTTCTCCTCGAATGTATGAAGTTGGCTAGAGCAATCAACTCTTGGTACGTTTTTGGCGCTCGGACATTGGCTTCAAACTCTAGCGGCCCTTCACGAAGACTGTGAATAAGAGACACTCGGTACATTTATTGATCAACAATCTCAAGGTCTAAGATCTCTTTCTGGAACCGATCAATTAATTGAGACCAAGTTTTATTCTCTCGCTGCTTGATCTCAAAGAGGGCTTCTGGACCGCCCTTTCTCTTAGTTGAGGTAGAGAATCTGAGAAGAAACTCAATTCGTAGATCAACGAAGGAAGTGATGGAGTGAGGACGGAGGCCATAGGACTAGTCCCTCACTTGCCCATCAAAGGTTGTCACAAGGACCTTGCACTTAGTTGCATCTGACAGAGTCTTGAGAGCAATGGCTGATTCGAAGGCTTGAAGGTGCTTTACTGGATCAGTCTCTCCAGTGTAGATCAGAAGTCGGGGCTCTCTGAATTTAGCTGGAGTTGGTTCGTGACAAACATTATCTGTAAACGGCGAAGGCTCTTCCTGTTCTCCTACAGCATAAGGATAAAAAGGAGCATAAGCTGCAGCTGCAAAAGAAGCAGGAGGGTAAAAAGGAAAAGTTGTTGCAGGAGGAGCAGAGGCAGGAGCTGTAGGGTAAGGGTGACTTCCCTGAAAGTTGAGAAATCTAGCAGGACTTCCCCGGGCTGCTTCCCGGAAGAAGTATTGGCGAGCAGCAAATTCTTCATCTTGAGGTTGCAGAGGAGCTGCAGGCCCTTGCAGGAAGGTTGCTGTTGAAGCCAAAAATGACCTCTATGGAGTTCGGGGTCCCAAAAGAGGTGTGACCGTGCACCTACTACCCTCAAGCGAATGATCTAGGCACAAGATTAGGAACACAAGGGACAGACCCAAGGTCTCAGCTTGGAGGACACACCGCATACCCGGAAGACTAACAAACTCTTCCCCTGCCAAGCCAAAGGCTGAGCTGAGATTGTAACATCCCATGTTACTTCTGGACCCCTCAACATAGATTGGGTTAGGCTTGGGGTGAATTTAAGGGGATCAACTAGGTTTGATCCTAGATAGTGGGTGGTAGCCATGTGGGGCCCACTATAGGATCATAGTCAAACTAGGTCAAACTAGTCTAAGTGGGGACCCTAGCAACACCATGACCCCACCACATTGCCCTAACCCTAAAAACAATCTAAGTGGACCCTAGGGCATGCCACTAGGTCAACACTTTGACCCCAATTGACCAAAGTCAACCTTGGGCTTAATTTGGTCAAACCCACACTCATAAGCCCAATTAGTCTAAGTAGGGCACCCCCTTGACCCAACCCAAGTTGGGTGGTGCCACTAGACCCATTTCCATCAAATGGGGTCAGCCCACCCACCATGTTGACTAAGTCAACTCCCCAAGTCAACAAGTCAACAAATTGACCGAAAGGAGTGAAATGAAGACCAAGCCATCTTCCATTGGACCAAGCCCACCAAAATTGGCCCATGGCCAGCCCAAGTGAACAAGACCAGTCCTATCCCTCTAAATCAAGAGAGAGAATACATGCATGGGGGTAAAATTGGGATTTTGAGGGAAGGAGGAGAGAGAAATGGAAAGGAAGGGAATGGTGGCCACATGGCCACCCCATCAGCTGGTTTTATCTGCCCAAAACCAGATGGCCGACCTCCTCTCTCCATTTCCAGCAGAAAACCGGGGCTGTGTGCCACTTGGCAGCAGGGGCGGAGCAACCAAAGCTCAACCGAACTCACATAGGTAATATCTCCCCATATACTCCACCTCAGTCCAAACAGACCTCACCAACAGCTTCAGGAGTTAGAAGGGAGTGGAAATCGAGTGCTGGATCATGGAGAATGGTGGAGAATCGAGATTTCGGGGTGGAGCTCGCTGGCGCACCACAACCATGGCAAACCGCCGCCTGACCCGCAGCCAAGCCCCAATTCAAGTTCGTTTCACCTCACCTCTACCCGTACTAGCATCTTAGATCGATTAGGAGAGATATCGGGCTCAACTGAGCCCGATGCCATGGGAGAAAAATGAGAGTTTTCCAAGTTTTAGAAACCGCTCTGGTTCGCCGTCGCCACTGTTTTCCGCCGCCCCATCGCCGGGAAATGATAGCCACCACCACCGTGAAGGTGATGGCTGTAACGTCCCGAATCGCTCTAGGCCCCTAGTGTGTGTGTTTTGAGTCAGGAGGGTTGACTCGAGTCCTGAGAAGTGCCGGGAATTGGACTGCACTTGTGGAGAAGTGGAGAAATCAGTGTAAAAATACACGAGCGTGACACGGGTAGTGACACGGGCGTGTCCCTACCCGTGTGCGTCGAGTTGAGCTCGACGAGGCGTGTCGAGATCGTCGAACTGTGTCGACACCAAGTGACACGGGTAGTGACACGGGCGTGTCCCTACCCATGTGCGTCGAGTTGAGCTCGACGAGCCGTGTCGAGACCGTCGAACTGTGTCGACACCAGGGGACACGGGTAGTGACACGGCCGTGTCCCTACCCATGTACGTCGAGATGGTCTCGACGAAGCGTGTCGAGATCGTCGAGATGCGTCGAGATAGTCGAGCGGGGGACACGGGTAGTGACACGGGCGTGTCCCTACCCGTGTGCGTCGAGTTGAGCTCGACGAGAAGTGTCGAGATGCAACCCGAGAAGTACACGGCCAATGACACGGCCAGGCACACGGCCGTGTCATGTGAACACGGGTCGGGACACGGGCGTGTCCCTACCCGTGTCAAATATTGAACCGACATGGAAACCGCCACGGCCGTTTCGCGGAAGCGGGACACGGGTACGGACACGGCCGTGTCCCTACCCGTGTCATGTTTTGTTTATAAGGGGCAGGTAAAACCCTAGCCGTTTTTCATTCTCATTTCCTTCCCCTATTCCCTGTGAGAGCTCCTGGTGAGAGGAAACTGCAGGAGCAAGTTCTACCGAAGGGGATCCGCCATCGCCGTGAAAGAGAAGATGCCGCCAAGGAGAACTACGCGATCCATGGCCGGAAATGGTGGTACCGCTGGAGCCAAAGTGAGTTTCCTACCCTCTCCCTTGGTGCTACATCTATAGTTATGTCTTAGGAGAGACATCGACTCAAGAGAGTCTTGATGGAGAGGAGAAGATTTCTAGGTTAGGCCATGTTAGAACTTGTGTTCTATACTTTAGATCTCTTCAACCCTTCCCCTTTTCTTCAATATGACGATGGGTGGACGGTCTCGTGAGGAGATTATGGCCTTTGAGGTTGAATAAGGGAGGAGAATATTTCTGGAAAATTTAGGAACGATCGCCTTGAGGAGGAAGACGAACCGATACCGTTCATTTTCCTTTAAGATGCGCGCAGAATCTGTATTCTGTGCGCAGCAATCTTCTAGGCCCTTTTCCCGATGGATACGGCCAGATCTGGGCTTTAGGCTAAACACGAACGTTGTAGCCCTTAGAAATACCTTTCCAACGAGTGGTTGCACGACTTCTGGCGAAGTCGGTAGCCATGGGAAAGTCCAAACGAAAATGGTGTTCAACAAATCCCGTATGCAGAAACTGTGTTCTGAACGCAGCAGACTTCAAGTCCGATTTCAGATGGGATAACGTCAAATCTGGGTTGAGGTCTGAATACGAGAGTTGTAGACCTCGGAAATACCTTTCCATCGAGGGTTTACGCGACTTCACCGGATTCCTATAGCCTCGGGAATCTCCGGTTGAAGTTGCTGTCCAGACTATTCCTGCACTTTAAAATCTGGGTTTATAACATTTGGATTTGGATTCGGAGAAACTAATATTACAGGTAACCCTGAGGCTTGGATAAACTCTTATGAATAATTAATTCAGTTGCATAAATGATGAAGATTATTAATCGGATTCCATGTGATCGAATTGTAAGATAGTATACTTGAATGATTTGACTTGTTAGAAGTTAGTAGATTCTTATACATGTGCATCTTGATATATTGTGTTGAAATCACCTGATATGACATATAGAAGGATAACTCATGGCCATGTGAATGTTGAATAGTGGATTGAATTTGGTAGTCCAATACTTAGAGCATCGCCTTCCTATGGGTAGTATTGTGTAAGTTTGTAAGTGCGGTGTTGACCGCCACCTGTTCTGGTCGTGTTGAGGTAAGGTGTGGATGGATGGTTGGGCTGTGTCCTCGTGCTCACTCCGAGGACCCTTCCATGGTATGATGAGGTTGTGAATTGCATGTGGTGTGAGTCGACACGTGGTGTCGTAATCCTGGGTTAAGGATAGTGTGGCAGGTCTACGGGCTCGCCAGTCGTCACACCGACGGGAGTTGGCAGTTAGACTTGGTCGGTTTGGGCTGTGTCCTCGGTGTTCACGTCCCGAGGCCCCTCCGACCATGTGAACGGTTGGGCTGTGTCCTCGTGCTTTCTTCCGAGGCCCCTTCCGGGTCACGCAAGGCCAGTTCGGGCTGTGTTCTTGGTGCACATCTACCCAAGACCCCGCTAGGCCATAGTATGCATGGGCTCCGCTGTTGTGTTCTTAGCGTTGAGGCGTACGGAGGCCTAGGTGAAGTAGTGTGATACCCGCCTAGTAGTAGAAGTGCCCGTTCTACTGTCACCGCCTGGCCATGGCGGCTGATGCCTGAGAGGTTAGCTACCTGCTCGAAAAGTGGGAACTATAGTCTGTGTCGACATAGCAATTGCATGGGTGTACATGGGTGAGTCATTGCATAGCATTCATAGCATTTCATATCATTGCACCACAAGATCCTCATCGTATAAGTTTGTATGGGAAATCTTATACGATGAGTTACTTTTATGTAACCCGATCCTTAACTTATAAGTTTGTATGGGCATTCTTATAAGTTAAGTTACTTTCCTGCTATTACTTATACTTGCTAGTTTAGTGTAGCTTTTACATAAATGCTGATTATGATGCTGTTACTCTTACACTACTGCCACCTGCTTGTACTTCCTTTACTTGCATACTTATTATATACTATACTCTTGTTCCTTTTCTCCGCCCGGTGCCGAGGAGTCGCCAGGGGAGCGGATGTGAAACCACTTAGTCGTTTCGACTAACGGTTGCTACGTCTTCCTTTTTAGGAGGTCACGCCGCAGGTAGAGCAGCCGCAGACTACGCAGCAGGACAGCCAGGCCAGGGAGACAGGGCCTGAAGTGACGGTGCCATCGATGCCGTCAGTTACCGATGTTAGTTCTATTACTCTGTTGTAGCCCGTTTGGGCAATGTTTAGCTGTACTCTGATATATTGTAGAAGCATGTTTTAGCTTCTATTTATTGTTGTATTTGGACTTTATAACTTAGTGTGGATTTGACTTCTGATTGTTTATTTATTTGGTTGGGTTGGCATGTTATATTGATATTGTTGTAGCCGGCGGAATAGGCGTCTTGTGGTACAGGTTAGCCCGTGTGCTAATGCTACCGCAAGACGGTTGTTCTGGGCATAAGACTCCCCTTTCGTGCCGTGTTTTGGGATCCGGGTAGGGGGAGTTTTACAAATGGTATCAGTTTGCCACGATCCTCAACTAAGGAAGTCATTCAACAATGGTGCCACCCCCGTTTGGTTAGTCGGTTTGTGGACAAACTGACTTAGCGGAAGCAGTGGTGTGCCCATATGTAATTCACATTGAGTTTGTCCAACTTTGACCTTGAGTTTAGCCAACCTGACCACAAATTTGTCGTCTACGTGTAGGTTCCACTGCATGTTGAGCCGATGGGGGGTACTCCTACCCCTCCCATACCCACTCAGTTCCAATAGTCTGAGTTGGGGCAAACACTCACCGCCATTCTTGATGCTTTTAAGGCACAACAGGCTCCGGTGCAACAACAGGCCCCGAGCTCCAACTGGCTGAGCACCTTCCGGGCTCTCTCCCCTCCCGTCTACCTTGGGGCGGAGTCGGCTGTACGTACAGAAGAATGGCTAGAGACGATACAGGAGTTGTTGGCTGGTATCCGTTGCCCGGCCAACATGGCAGTGACATTGGCAGTGCCCGTCTTGGACTTCCATGCGAAGAGGTGGTGGAAGTCCCTCATGGGATCTACCTTCCAAGGCCGGATCTACACAGAGATAAGTTGGAGTGAATTCTCGGAGGTTTTCATGGAGCACTTTATCCCTACGTCGGCTCGAGATGAGCTTGAGCAGAGGTTCCTTCTATTAAAGCAGGGATCAAAGACGGTTACGGAATACCAGCGGGAATTCCAGCATCTCGCAAGGTTCGCGGATTCTTACGAGTTGGATGACAGAGGCTATGCCAAGCGCTTCTACAAGGGGCTGCGAGATCCCCTAAGGCAGTCCCTTTTGTTTATAGCGGATGGTAGCTTGACGGAGATCATTGATATGGCAAAAAGATTGGAGGCGGACCACATGGGATGTAGTAAGAGGCCCGCGGAGGACGTGATGGAAGCCGGCCCATGGAATAGAAGGAGGCGAGACTTCAGAGGAGGAAGGGGACACCAAAGAGGTGGAGGGCGTGTCCACCGAAACTATAGGGTGGAGCATCCAGTTCCGCAGCCGCCTGCGTTGCCTCCACCCCCACAGCCTCAGCGATTTCAACAACCTGAATGGCATCGTGGTCTGGTGTGCTTCGAATGCAACCAGCCGGGCCACATCCGGCGTTTTTGCCCGCAACTATATGGGAACGCCCCTCCTGCTCTCCCTCCTACTCTCCCTCCTGCTCTCCCTCCACTAGCTCCATGAGGACGGGGATACATGCGTGGTCGAGGACGAGGACCGCCAAGAGGTAACCCCGGTCCTGCTAGGGATCAGGTGTACGCACTTGACATGGCACAGGAACGGAACCCCCAAGAGGTGATTGCAGGTATAATTTAATTAGTTTTCATATTTGCATGGTCTAACTTGAATTGATTAGAACTTACTAGCCACTAGCAATAAGTTTTGGTTGTTGGTACTTAGGCAACGTGATTATTGGCGGGAAGACAGCCTATGCGCTGTTCGATACCGGTGCCTCACACTCATTTGTGTCCGAGGATTTCATAAAAGACGTGGAGGATGTATAGTACTTCACTGGCATAGCCCGACGTGTACGCCTTCCGGATGGCTCGGAGATGATCGCAACCGCCAAGTGCGAGTTTGAGTTATTTATTGATGGGAAGGCCTTTGATACGCCGGCCACGGTTCTGAGAATGCCGGAGTTTGATATCATTTTGGGCATGGTATGGCTGGATTGGCACATCGCGAGGATCGACTGCGCGGAGAAGCGGATCTATTTGAGACATGGAGACTCTGACGTCATCTTCCAAGGTATTGGCTTCGCACCACGCATGATGTTATCTTCCGTCCAGGTTGTAAAAGCTCATAGGAAGGGGGACGAGGTCTTCATGATCTGGTTCGAGTTGAAGGAGGAAGCGTTGGAATTAAAGGATGTACGGGTTGTGCGGGATTTTCCCGAGATATTTCCTGAGAAGCTACCAGGATTACCTCCGCATAGAGAGGTTGACTTCCAGATCAATCTAGTACCAGGTGCCAAGCCCGTGTCCAAGGCTCCGTACAGAATGGCCCCGAAAGAACTCGCGGAGTTTAGAGTTCAATTGCAAGAACTAGTGGATTCAGGGTTCGTTCGCCCTAGTTCATCACCATGGGGAGCCCCTGTGCTGTTCGTAAATAAGAAGGATGGGACCCTGCGATTGTGCATAGATTATCGGGAACTCAATCGGTTGACGGTGCGGAACACTTATCCACTACCTCGGATCGATGAGTTGTTCGATCAACTAGTGGGAGCACATTGGTTTTCTAAACTGGATTTGCGCTCTAGATACTATCAGTTGAGGATACAAGAAGGGGACATCCAGAAAACGGCCTTCAGTTCGAGATATGGTTTGTATGAGTTCACAGTAATGCCGTTTGGGCTCACAAATGCCCCTTCGGCCTTCATGAGTTTGATGAACAAGGTGTTTGAACCGTATTTGGACATCTTCGTCATTGTTTTCATCGATGACATCTTGGTCTACTCAAAGACGGAGGAGGAGCATGTCCAGCACCTGACCTTGGTTTTGAAGAAATTGAAGGAGCATGCCTTGTATGCCAAGTTTAGCAAGTGTGAATTCTGGCTTAAGGAGGTAGCCTTCTTGGGGCATGTGATCAGTGGAGCAGGATTAGCGGTGGATCCAGCAAAGGTGCGAGCCGTGAAGGAGTGGTCGCCCTTGAAGTCGGCGGCCGATGTACGAAGCTTTCTTGGACTTGCTGGCTACTACCGCAAGTTCGTGAAAGGATTTTCCAAGATTGCCCTTCCTCTTACCTCCTTGACGAAGAAGGGTGTGCCATTTGAGTGGACACCTAAATGTGAGGCAGCATTTCAATAGTTGAAGGATAGGCTTACCTCCGCCCCCATCCTTGCACTTCCGTCGGGGAAGGAAGGATTTCAGGTTTACACGGACGCATCATATCAAGGGATGGGTGCGGTGCTGATACAGCACGGGCATGTAATCGCTTATGCTTCAAGGCAGTTAAAGAAACATGAAGTTAATTACCCGGTTCATGATTTGGAGCTGGGAGCAGTGGTGTTCGCTTTGAAGGTCTGGAGGCATTACCTATATGGCGTACACTACGAGATCTTTTCCGATCACAAGAACTTGAAGTATGTCCACACTCAGAAGGAGTTGAACATGAGACAACGACGGTGGTTGGAATTTCTATGCGACTATGAGTTCACCCTGAACTACCACCCCGGGAAAGCGAACTCGGTAGCCGATACCTTGAGTAGAAAAGCGCCAGGCTCTAGCCCAGAGTCTCAGTTGATGAGTATGGAGTTGGCTCGGATGATCGAGGAGATGGAAATTACTCTAGTATTCAAGGCTCCATCGGCAGAGTATACGGAGTATTTGGCCAACATGAGCATAGTTTGTGATATCCGAGACCGGATTCGGTGGAGCAAGGAATGGATGCGGCCTTGGCCCCGGCAATCAAGACAATTGAAGATGGGACCACCGATGAGTGCACACTAAAAGATGGCCTCGTTTATCTTCGAGGCCGACTTTATATTCCCAAGGGCGGCAAAATTCGGGAAGATATATTGAGAGAGGCGCATTCCTCTCAATATTCAGTGCATCCGGGTATTGCTAAGATGTACGCCGGACTGCGGAAGACCATGTGTTGGCCGGGAATGAAGAAGGATGTTCGCTACTATGTTACACATTGCGAAGCTTACCAAAGAGTGAAGGCTGAATGCAGGAGTCCCGGTGGTTTGTTGCAGTCATTGCCCATCCCCGAATGGAAGTTCGAGGACATCACCATGGACTTTGTCCATGGGCTACCTCGCTCACGCTCCGGGAATGATTCAGTGTGGGATATTGTGGATCGACTGATAAAGGTGGCCCGGTTCATTCCAATGAAGAAGGAAGCACACGTGGATGTTTTGGTACGCCTTTTTGTGGAGCAATTTGTACGGTATCATGGCGTGCCCAAGACAATTGTTTCGGATCGGGATGGTCGGTTTACATCCAATGAGTGGAAAGCGGTACAGGCGTATTTGGGCTCACGCCTAACCTTTAGTACCGCATTTCATCCTCAGACTGACGGGCAGTCAGAGCGGACCATCAGAACACTGGAGGATTTATTGAGATTATGTGTGCTGGACAGAGGAGAGCCATGGGAAAGGCTCTTGCCACTAGTGGAATTCTCCTATAATAATAGCCATCAGGCGAGCATCGGCATGGCGCCCCATGAAGCCCTTTATGGAAGAAGGTGCAGGACCCCCTTGTCTTGGGTGCAGGATGAAGATACGAAGGCTTTAGGAAATGAATTTATAGATGATACTGATATGGCTGTCAGATTGATAAGAGACCGCATGTTGGAGGCTCAAAGTCGACAGGCAAAATATTACAATAAAAAGCACCGGATGGTGGAGTTCCAAGTGGGCGAAAAAGTGTTTCTTAAGATTCGGCCGATGCATGGAGTGTCGCGGGTGCGGGGAGTGAAAAAGCTCAGCCTAAGGTATGTTGGGCCTTATACTATATTGGAAAGAATTGGCCTGTTGGCCTATCGGTTGGAGTTACCACCGGAACTAGAAAATCTTCACGACGTGTTCCATGTATCGTCGCTTCGAAAAGCACTATTGCGGCCCGACCAATTTATTCCCACTACTGATGGTGCGGTGGCGCCAGATAGGTTTGTGCGACTAGAGCCGGTACGGATTGTTGACAGCGAGACAAGAACATTACGCCGCAAAAGTGTTCCCTTAGTGAAGGTACTATGGTTGAATCATGGGAAGGAGGAGTACACATGGGAGCCAATGGATTTAATGCAACAACGCTACCCGGAGTTGTTTGCTCAAGGTAATCTTATTTAAAAACGTATGATAAATTTCCTATTAAGCTTTTTCCACACTGCCTAAGCCTTATTTCGGGGACGAAATCTTTTATTTTGTTTATAGGATTTGTAACGTCCCGAATCGCTCTAGGCCCCTAGTATGTGTGTTTTGAGTCAGGAGGGTTGACTCGAGTCCTGAGAAGTGCCGGGAATTGGACTGCACTTGTGGAGAAGTGGAGAAATCAGTGTAAAAAGACACGAGCGTGACACGGGTAGTGACACGGGCATGTCCCTACCCGTGTGCGTCGAGTTGAGCTCGACGAGGCGTGTCGAGATCGTCGAACTGTGTCGACACCAAGTGACACGGGTAGTGACACGGGCGTGTCCCTACCCGTGTGCGTCGAGTTGAGCTCGACGAGCCGTGTCGAGACCGTCGAACTGTGTCGACACCAGGTGACACGGGTAGTGACACGGCCGTGTCCCTACCCGTGTGCGTCGAGATGGTCTCGACGAAGCGTGTCGAGATCATCGAGATGCGTCGAGATAGTCGAGCGGGGGACACGGGTAGTGACACGGGCGTGTCCCTACCCGTGTGGGTCGAGTTGAGCTCGACGAGAAGTGTCGAGATGCAACCCGAGAAGTACATGGCCAATGACACGGCCAGGCACACGGCCGTGTCATGTGAACACGGGTCGGGACACGGGCGTGTCCCTACCCGTGTCAAACATTGAACCGACATGGAAACCGCCACGGCCGTTTCGCGGAAGCGGGACACGGGTACGGCCGTGTCCCTACCCGTGTCATGTTTTGTTTATAAGGGGCAGATAAAACCCTAGCCGTTTTTCATTCTCATTTCCTTCCCCTATTCCCTGTGAGAGCTCCTGGTGAGAGGAAACTGCAGGAGCAAGTTCTACCGAAGGGGATCCGCCATCGCCGTGAAAGAGAAGATGCCGCCAAGGAGAACTACGCGATCCATGGCCGGAAATGGTGGTACCGCTGGAGCCAAAATGAGTTTCCTACCCTCTCCCTTGGTGCTAGATCTATAGTTATGTCTTATGAGAGACATCGACTCAAGAGAGTATTGATGGAGAGGAGAAGATTTATAGGTTAGGCCATGTTAGAACTTGTGTTCTATACTTTAGATCTCTTCAACCCTTCCCCTTTTCTTCAATATGACGATGGGTGGACGGTCTCGTGAGGAGATTATGGCCTTTGAGGTTGAATAAGGGAGGAGAATATTTCTGGAAAATTTAGGAACGATCGCCTTGAGGAGGAAGACGAACCGATACCGTTCATTTTCCTTTAAGATGCGCGCAGAATCTGTATTCTGCGCGCAGCAATCTTGTAGGCCATTTTCCCGATGGATATGGCCAGATCTGGGCTTTAGGCTAAACACGAACGTTGTAGCCCTTAGAAATACCTTTCCAACGAGTGGTTGCATGACTTCTGGCGAAGTCGATAGCCACGGGAAAGTCCAAACGAAAATGGTGTTCAACAAATCCCGTATGCAGAAACTGTGTTCTGAACGCAGCAGAATTCAAGTCCGATTTCAGATGGGATAACGTCAAATCTGGGTTGAGATCTGAATACGAGAGTTGTAGACCTCGGAAATACCTTTCCATCGAGGGGTTACACGACTTCACCGGGTTCCTGTAGCCTCGGGAATCTCCGGTTGAAGTTGCTGTCCAGACTATTCCTGCACTTTAAAATCTGGGTTTATAACATTTGGATTTGGATTCGGAGAAACTAATATTACAGGTAACCCTGAGGCTTGGATAAACTCTTATGAATAATTAATTCAGTTGCATAAATGATGAAGATTATTAATCGGATTCCATGTGATCGAATTGTAAGATAGTATACTTGAATGATTTGACTTGTTAGAAGTTAGTAGATTCTTATACATGTGCATCTTGATATATTGTGTTGAAATCACCTGATATGACATATAGAAGGATAACTCATGGACATGTGAATGTTGAATAGTGGATTGAATTTGGTAGTCCAATACTTAGAGCGTCGCCTTCCTATGGGTAGTATTGTGTAAGTTTGTAAGTGCGGTGTTGACCGCCACCTGTTCTGGTCGTGTTGAGGTAAGGTGTGGATGGATGGTTGGGCTGTGTCCTCGTGCTCACTCCGAGGCCCCTTCCATGGTATGATGAGGTTGTGAATTGCATGTGGTGTGAGTCGACACGTGGTGTCGTAATCCTGGGTTAAGGATAGTGTGGCAGGTCTACGGGCTCGCCAGTCGTCAGACCGACGGGAGTTGGCAGTTAGACTTGGTCGGTTTGGGCTGTGTCCTCGGTGTTCACGTCCCGAGGCCCCTCCGACCATGTGAACGGTTGGGCTGTGTCCTCGTGCTTTCTTCCGAGGCCCCTTCTGGGTCACGCAAGGCCAGTTCAGGCTGTGTTCTTGGTGCACATCTACCCAAGACCCCGCTAGGCCATAGTACGCATGGGCTCCGCTGTTGTGTTCTTAGCGTTGAGGCGTACGAAGGCCTAGGTGAAGTAGTGTGATACCCGCCTAGTAGTAGAAGTGCCCGTTCTACTGTCACCGCCTGGCCACGACGGCTGATGCCTGAGAGGTTAGCTACCTGCTCGAAAAGTGGGAACTATAGTCTGTGTCGACATAGCAATTGCATGGGTGTGCATGGGTGAGTCATTGCATAGCATTCATAGCATTTCATATCATTGCACCACAAGATCCTCATCGTATAAGTTTGTATGGGCACTCTTATACGATGAGTTACTTTTATGTAACCCGATCCTTAACTTATAAGTTTGTATGGGCATTCTTATAAGTTAAGTTACTTTCCTGCTGTTACTTATACTTGCTAGTTTAGTGTAGCTTTTACATAAATGCTGATTATGATGCTGTTACTCTTACACTACTGCCACCTGCTTGTACTTCCTTTACTTGCATACTTATTATATACTATACTCTTGTTCCTTTTCTCCGCCCGGTGCCGAGGAGTCGCCGGGGGAGCGGATGTGAAACCACTTAGTCGTTTCGACTAACGGTTGCTACGTCTTCCTTTTTAGGAGGTCACGCCGCAGGTAGAGCAGCCGCAGACTACGCAGCAGGACAGCCAGGCCAGGGAGACAGGGCCTGAAGTGACGGTGCCATCGATGCCGTCGGTTACCGATGTTAGTTCTATTACTCTGTTGTAGCCCGTTTGGGCAATGTTTAGCTGTACTCTGATATATTGTAGAAGCATGTTTTAGCTTCTATTTATTGTTGTATTTGGACTTTATAACTTAGTGTGGATTTGACTTCTGGTTGTTTATTTATTTGGTTGGGTTGGCATGTTATATTGATATTGTTGTAGCCGGCGGAATAGTTGTCTTGTGGTACAAGTTAGCCCGTGTGCTAATGCTACCGCAAGACGGCTGTTCTGGGCATAAGACTCCCCTTTCGTGCCGTGTTTTGGGATCCGGGTAGGGGGAGTTTTACAATGGCACCGTTGGCCGGAGGTGGCGCCGCCCCAGCTGGCCGGAAACCGCCAGCAAAACCGCTCCAGGTCGGCTCAATCTCAGCCGTTAACCCACTAGAGAAGATAAACAGATCCCGTCGGTTTGCTCCTTAAGATTCGTGCAAATCATTAATATGATTTAATTTTAATATGATGATTGATGAATAGTAAAATTCCTGTCACATAATTACAACCATTTTGCATGTTGTTTTTAGGCCTCTTAGAGGCATTTCCAAAAATTAGTCCCTCAATGACAAATGTAGCTGACTGTCTTACCTTTATTGCCACCTTAAAGTTGTGATTTGGTGTAGTGTACAGTCCTGTAGGACATTTCTTCTAGGACTGGTCCTAGAGTAGGGCAGAAATTCATTTGGATGCCCAGGTCAACCCAGTAATCACCATGGCCCCAAATTTTGGGTACATGCATGATTATGGCATCTTAGCCCTTGCCAAAATTTAGGAATTTTTGGAACAAAGTTTCGTATAGTTTTTGTCAAAATATCAAAATATAAATAAGTGAAATATATGGAGCTATATACCTCCCCATGACCCCAAATCTTGGTGGTAGGTCATTGGGGACATCCTTGGTGCATGATAAAAATTTCAGCACCTTTGGATCACTGCATGTTGGAGAATCCACTTGCATGTGTTAGTTCCTATTTTGCCTTGGTGTGCTAATAGCAAAAATTCAAATATGTTGTATTCAGCCAATTGGAGGCATGCAAAGATCTTGGAATTATTTACAGTGGTTCATTAGGGTAAATTTCATCCCTCAAATTAATCATGGGATTTTTGGAATCAAAAATCCCATTTATTGGAATTTATTTTAAATATAGCCCTTTTGGAAATAAAAATTGGAAAATAGGTTTTCCTCAAGAACAAATCCTCAAACTTTGCCAAGATATAGATACGATTACATTTGACTTAGGAAAAATATGATCCTTCTGTTTGAAGAGCTTTTGGAATAGATATCTCAAATTGCCCATTTTACCCTTATTATATTTAATTCTTGAAATGATGGATATGTACCTCAGAAAAATTTGGAATTTAGTCTAGTGCTATAACATTGTATTATTAGTCTTGCATAAATTTATCAGAATTAATGGATGTATTGTTAGTTGTTAAATTAATACAATGGCATGTTTGGTAAATATGTTATAATGGGATTTTATAGTCCATTACACAATAAAAATTGATGATACTCTGCCAATAGTCATAAATTAGTGTTTTATATATTCTGTAATTTTCCTGGAATTTTGGATTACATATTGCCTATACTTCATTTGGAAAATGGAATTTATGAGAATATGGTATTAAATAAGAAATTGGAATACATAATCAAAGCAAAATTATGAAACTCTGTAGACAGCAATATTATATCATTATACAACTCAGGAAAAATTACCTAGGTCAGTGGATGTTAAATCATACTACTTCATGTGTAAAGTGACATAGTAATTAAATTAAAAGATTTAATTAAAGTATTATTTGGCCAAGGAAAATTATGAGAATTCATAGGGTAGTTCCCTTAGCCCATACCACCCTAGGATAAATATTTAGGGGCAAGATGCCTTAAGGGTTGGAAGATTTCATTCTTAGGGTAATAATAGGACATGGTCTGCATATAACATAAATAGGTCTTGCTTTAGGGTTACCAGGGGATTGATTATCGGAAGAAATAAGAGAGTGCAAAATGAATGATCCCTGGTGGGTAGCATGGTCTTAGTGATGGGTTAAAAGTGCAAGTCTTAGGGTAGCAACTAGAGTGGGGGTCGTCGGAAGACCGTCGGTTTCCCGGTAACACCTTAAGTCACTAGGGTTGTACTAGAGCAATAAAGAGAGCTGAGGTGAGACATGGGTAGCCATCAACTAAAATAAATATCCTTGCGAAAGGGAACGCTGTTGAAATTTGTGAAGTGGAAGTGGGTGATGGGACAGGCCGGGCGGCCTGGGGCGGACAACTTTGGCGGACTAGGCGGACTAGGCGGACTGAGATGTGCGGCCTGGTGGAAGGTCTAGTGGGAAGCCAGTTGTTCTTCTGGGCGGTTTGCACGGGTTGAGTCCATGGACTATGCGGCCTGGTTTCTGCGGATAGGGTGTTTGCTGATTGGCTTTGCCAAGGAGCGGCCTGTGCGGATGAAGGTTGCGGACTAATGCATTGCTCAGTGGCCGCGGGTGCAAGCTTGTACTGATAGGCGAGTTGGCTCGTGTCCGTGGGAAGCTTGCGGACTGGAGTGTCCGCAGTGTGGGCTGTTGCGGACTGAGCTTAGAGCTTGGCTGAGGCCTTGTCGAGCTCTGGTGGCACAGCAGGCGATTTGCTGTGGTCAATTGGCGGTCTGAGTTTTGGAGTCCGGGATTGGCTGCTGCTTTGGACAGAAGTGCGAGGAGCTCGCGGACTCTTGGCGGTCTGTTCTTGGGTGTTTGGCGGACGGGAGTTTGTGTTCGCCATGCTCGCATTGGCTTTTTATGGTTTTGGACTTGGTCACACTTTGTGCCAAGGCCATGGTGTTCGCGGTATCCGCCAAGTCCGCGGTGACCGGGCGGACTGTTGCTGTCTTCCTTTGGTCGTGGACTTGTGGCGGATTGAGGTGTGAGTCTTGCGGACTGCCTCGGGTTGGTGCGGACTGCCATTGAAGGGTGTTGTTGTCTTGCAGTGGTTGGAGCTTTGCGGGCTGACGCCTTGTCCGCATAGCTCAGGCGGACTGGAGAGGGTTCGCCAATGGTTGCCTTGCTCCTGGCGGGTTTCCTTGGTATCCGGCTAAGTCCATGCGGACTCGGCGGACGGTGTTTTTGCTTCGTGCGGGCTGGGGCGGTGTCGCTATCTCATGGGCGGTGACCACACTCCTCACCTAGCCTATAAATAGGACCCCCCTGGCACATCTACAACAACTTGAGTGAACAGTAAGTTGGGTTGTGCAAGGAGCTGTGGTCTGTGTTTGTCAGTCCGCGCGGATTGTTTCAGGCTGACGGTTTGCTGTGTGCAGGTCGCGCGGATAGCTTCAAGGAGCCAGGAGTGTGGCTGTGACTTCGGTCAAGTGCTTGGAAGTGTGCGGTCTCTGCAGACTCAGCAGGAGGTCGCTCTGCGGCTTGTCAGTTCTGTTTCATCTTTGCCAGCTTCAATAACCTGTCCGCCGGCTTCAGGCGGGTAGGGGTGTTCCTCAGTTCAGGTTCAGCAGGAGGCGAATAACGGTGTGTCCGCGCGGCCTCGCGGCTTCGGCGGACTCCGTGTCTATTCGGCGAATTGCAGCATAGCTCGGGCGAGCTTAGCGGACTCGGCGACCTCGGCAACCTCGCGGTCTCGGCGGACTCCGTGCTGTCCGCCCGCCTTGTTTTTTGGTGCTTTCTGTTTACAGCTGTGATACTAGCGAAATCATGTCTCGCTATGTATGCCTCGCATTGTAAAGAAGTAAATGTATAAAAGACCTGCTTGTGCTTCCATTGTTTGTTGGGATTTACCTTTGTACCTCTAGTCCTTGGTTTCCGCTGGTTCAACGTGCGAACTGTGTAGTTCCGAAGATATTAATTTGACGTTTGGGCTATCTTGCTGACCACGTTGAGAAAATTTAACATGGTATCAGATCCAGGTTTCTGAGGTTCAGTTGCGTGAGCAGAAGTCAGCCAGTGTTGTTACTCAGTGATTGAGTGGTGATCAACCTGTGTTGTTGCTCGGAGCTGCTGAAAGGTTGCCAACAGGTGTTGCAATGGAAGGGAGTTTTGCAAGAGGTCTGGGCATTGAACTCTTAACGCTGACTAACGTCAAGAAGTGGAAGTCGTGCATGAAGAGTTATCTTCTTGGCGAGGAGCTGTGGGAAGTCGTCGGTGGAGACGACAGGCAGGAAGTCACTGCTGCTTTCGGTACTGCTGAGCAGGTTAGGCTCTGGAGAAGGACAAATGCTAAGGCGGAGTTCATTCTGAAGAGAGCCGTGTCTCCGGAACTGTTTGATCACATCATTGGATGTGAGTCGGCTGCTGATATTTGGACAACCATTGATGAGTTGTTCAATAGGAAGAATATGGCGCGGCTTCAGTTCCTGGAGAATGAGTTGGCCAGGGCAACTCAGGGAGACCTTTCCATCTCCAAGTACTTCTTAAAGATGAAGAGCTTGTGTGCTGAGCTGTCGGCACTGGATCCTGATGAGCCTATCTCTGAGGCAAAGATGAAAAGGCACATTATCCGCGGCTTGCGGAAGGAGTATGTGGCCTTTGTTACATCTGTTCAAGGGTGGGCTACTCAGCCGTCATTGCTTGAGCTGGAGAATCTGCTTGCCTCGCAGGAGAGCTTAGCAAGGCAGATGGCTGGAGTGAACCTGAATCAGGAAGGCAGCGAAGCTCTCTTCTCAGGAAAGAAGAAAGGATGGGAAGGGAAGAAGAAGAAGGTGCAGGCCGCTGGTGATAAGGAGACTTCAACTTCATATCCACCGGAGAGGAGCAATGCTCCTAAGGACTGGAAGAAGAATTTGAAGTGCTACCGGTGTCATCAGCGAGGGCACTTCAAGCGGGACTGCAAGGTCAAACTGCAGCCTGGGCATGCTGCGGGAAAGGAGGAAGCTTGCTCAAGAAGTGAAGAAGCAGAATGGGGCGGAGCTTTCATGACGGGCACTTGTGTCCGGGCCTTGTCTGCTGAGGACTTCAACAGCGAGTGGATCGTGGACTCTGGGTGTGGTCATCACCTCACCGAAGACAAATCGAAGTTCACCTCCATGCAGCCATACTCAGGTAATGAAGCTATTATCACTGCTGATAATACTGTTTATGCAGTAGAGAAAGAGGGGGTCGTGTCATTGGGTAGTGATCAGGGGCCACTCACGTTAAGGAGTGTGTATCACGTGCCGGGCATGAAGAAAAACCTCTTCTCGGTGACCAATGCGGTGGACGCTGGGTATAACGTTCTGTTTGGGCCAACAGACGTGAGGTTCCTTCGCAACGTATCAGCGGTAAAGGCTGATGTTGCTCATGTTGGGAGGAGGGTGAAGAACTTATTTGTTCTTTCCACCAGTGCTTATGTTGATAAGATGAGGGCCAATGATAGCGCTGCTATCTGGCCTGAGAGGCTGGGGCATGTTGGCATGGACAAGCTGAAGGTAATGGCGAGTAGAAGTTTGGTGAGGGGGTTGCCGAAGTTATCTTCCTTTGGTGATGGGCATGTTTGTGCGGGTTGTCAATACGGTAAGGCACATCACCTTCCGTTTGATAAATCACAAACAAGGAGCAAGAAGCCACTGGAGTGTATTCATGGCGACCTGATGGGACCAACGGTTACTGCCAGCCTTGGCGGAAGCAAATACATGCTTGTCTTGGTTGATGACTACTCAAGGTATACTTGGGTGTACTTCTTAAAGGAGAAGTCGGAAGCCTTCCGTTTGTTCGTGGAGTTCAAGGAGTTGGTAGAAGGCCGGCTTGGCTTGCGGATTAAGAAGCTTAGAACTGATAACGGGGGGGGGGGGGGGGGAGTTTGTCTCCTCCGAGTTTTCTAACTTCTGCAGGAAGCACGAGATCCAACGGGAGCTTACTTGTGCTCACACTCCGCAACAAAATGGGGTAGCGGAGCGGAAGATCCGTCATCTGACGGAGACCTGCAAATGCTGGCTTCATGCGAAAGATATCCCAAGGTCCTTTTGGGCGGAGGGAATGTCTTGTGCTGCTTATGTTATCAACCGGATGCCACTCAGCCCTATCAACATGAAGACTCCTGTTGAGCTGTTGCTGAAGGAGAAGCCGAATGTTGGACACCTTCGGGTGTTCGGTTCAACTTGCTACGTGCATGTCCCGGATGCTTCACGGACAAAGCTGGATGCGAAGGCAAGGAAACTTGTCTTTGTTGGCTATGATGAGCGGAAGAACGGATGGAAATGCATGGACCCTGTGACGAAGAAGTTCGTGGTGTCAAGAGACGTTGTCTTTGACGAGCTGACGTCATATGGAGGTTGCTCGGTGGAGCTAACCGGAAGTAGCAAGGTTGATGAAGCACCGGTGGATGCTGCTGAAGGCATGGAAGAGGAGCTTGCTGTTTCACCAGCAGCTCCTGTTGCTTCGAACTCCGAGGCTGAGCCTTCTGGCTCAGGAAGCAGGGGGAGCACTGCTCAATGCTTGCCCCAGCTAGGAGTGGAGCCCGAAGAAGCAACGGAAGCCGTGAGCAAGGAGCCGGTTCTTCGGAGATCGAAGAGGGTGGTTAAGCCACCGGCTCGGTACTGTGATGGCAATGCAGTGAGCTTTGTCTCCTGCTTCTTTGCAGGTCCTCTGGATGAGCGAGAGCCTGCAAACTTCAACGAGGCCACTGGATTAAAGGAGTGGGATGACGCCATGAAAGAAGAGATTGATGCTCTGAAGAAGAATGAAACCTGGGACCTTGTGCCCAAGGTTGATGGCGTTACTCCGGTTACTTGCAAGTGGGTGTATAAGTTGAAGAAGAAGGCTGATGGGAGCATTGATCGTTTCATGGCTCGCCTGGTCACTAGAGGATTCTCACAGCAGTATGGAGAAGACTATGAGGAGACATTTAGTCCAGTTGCGAAGATGACTTCTGTAAGAGTGGTGATCGCCTTGGCTGCTAGCAAGGGATGGAGGTTGTGGCAACTCGATGTGAAGAATGCCTTTCTTTACGGAGAGATTGACAAGGACATCTTCATGGATCAGCCGCTTAGTTTTGTCTCTGAGAAGCATCCGGACTATGTCTGCAAACTCAGGAAGGCTCTCTATGGGTTGAAACAAGCTCCTCGAGCGTGGTATGGGAAGATTGCAGAGTACTTGCAATTCTGTGGATACCTTGCTTCCAACTCGGATTCAAGCTTGTTCGTCAAGAAGAAGGGGGAGCTACGAGTTTGACTTTGGATTTGAGGACGGTGCCATGTCGCTTGACCTTGACATTCTTGAAAAACTCTGCAACTTTAGGGAAGAGGATGCGACATGGTTCTTGGAGAACGAATGTTAATCCGGCGGTGTCGAGAAAAATTAGAAGATTGTGGAAATCGTCAGATAGGTCGGCAATCCCTGCGGCGACTAATTCCGAACCAGCACCGATCTTAGATGAGGCGGCCATGATTCAGAAGTCTTGGAGATGAACAAACCCTAGAAAATGTCGACAGGGGGGGGGACAAAAAGGGCGTGGCTCTGTAGCTGATGAAGGAAGGCGAAGAGGCAGACGGGTAGTCGAGAGACGAAAATGATTTCGTGTAGATGAAATTTCCGGATTTTCTTATTTATATAACCCTAGGTTTAGGTCTAATTATTTAAAAAAATACTGAAATAAACCATAGAATATGCGGCATAAGCCTTTGGTTTGCGCATAAGAAAATTTGAATAAGAGATGACTCGACACATACACGAGTGAGGAAATATCTCGAGTAGATAAGTCTGGAGTTACGCGGGTAAGTATACAGAAGTACTCGAGAAGATATATGGAAGTACTCGAGTAGGTCAATGAGGTACTCGAGTAAGTGAAGTTGACTACTCGAGTATGTCCGTCTGCTACTCAAGTATGTCAAGTCGACTACGCGAGTATATCATTCCACTACTCGAGTAGGTCAAGTTGACTACTCGAGTATGTCATTCTACTACTCGAGTAGGTCATATACTTACTCTAGTATACTGTTACTTACTCGAGTCAAAAACTTAAACTTTTGGAAAAGTCCAACTTTTGACTAACGTCTGAGCCTTGAGCCATCTTGGAAGTCCAGCTTCTTCTAGTCTTCCTTGTTGAGCATCCCAAGTTCTGTTTTGAAGATTGAGAACTTGGTCTCGTTCAGTGGTTTCGTGAACATATCTTCAATTTGCCTATCTGTAGGGACATATTGAAGGTCTATGTCCCCATGCTCCACATGCTCCCGGATGAAATGATACCTTAGCTCTATATGCTTTGTCCGGCTGTGCGAGACTGGGTTGTTGGCTATTGATATTACGCTGGAGGAATCGCAAAACAATGGAATCTTTGCAAACTTCATGTTGTAGTCTTCGAACTGATTCTTTATCCACAGTAACTGTGCACAGCAACTGCCTGCAGAGATGTACTCTGACTCGGCCGTTGAGATTGCCACACAGTTTTGCTTCTTGCTACTCTAGGAGATAAGCCTTCTTCCAATGAATTGGCAAGTCCCTGAAGTGCTTTTCCTGTCGTCTTTGCTACCTGCAAAATCTGCATCTGAAAAACCTATTAGTTCGATATCATTACTTCTTGTGTACCATAAGCCAAGATTTGGTGTACCTTTAAGGTATCTCAAAATCCGCTTCGCAGCAGCATAATGAGATTCCTTAGAGTTCACCTGAAATCTGGCACAGACACATGTTGAGAACATTATGTCAGGTCTACTTGCAGCAAGGTAGAGCAAGGATCCAATAATGCTTCTGTACTTGGTTTCATCAAAAGGTTTCCCTTTTTCATCCTTGTCCATAGACATTGTTGAACCTATTGGAGTCCTCATAGAGGTTGCGTTCTCCATTCCGAATTTCTTAATCAGCTCTTTGGTAAACTTGTTCTGCGAGATGAAAATTCCATCATCAAACTATTTTACCTGAAGCCCTAAGAAATACTTCAGCTCGCTGATACTGCTCATTTCAAACTTTCCTTGCATAAGTTTTGAAAACTTCTTACAGAGGTTGTCATCAGTAGAGCCAAAAATAATGTCGTCGACATAGATTTGCACTAGCAAAATCTTGCCTTTAATTTTCCTAAGAAATAATGTCTTGTCTATCTTTCCCCTTGTGAACTTGTTCTCAAGTAGAAAGCTAGACAGCATCTCATACCAAGATCGAGAAGCTTGTTTCAGACAATATAATGCTTTATGCAGTAAATAAACGTAATCAGGAAAGTTAGAATCAACGAAACCTGGAGGTTGTTCCACATACACCTCTTCCTTTATGTCACCATTAAGGAAGGCAGACTTCACGTCCATCTGGTAGACAGTGAAGCCTTTGAGTGCAGCATATGCTAGGAATAACCTTATAGCCTCCAGCCTTGCCACTGGAGCGTACGTCTGGTCGAAGTCGATTCTTTCTTCTTGCCGATAACCTTTGGCGACAAGTCTGACCTTATTCTTTACTATCATTCCATCCTCGTCCATATTGTTCCTGTAGACCCATTTTTTCCCAACGATGTTCTTACCTTTGGGTCTTGGAACAAGCTTCCATACTCTACAGCGCTTGAACTGGTTTAGTTTTTCTTCCATTTCCATTATCCACGATGCATCTGAGTTTGCTTCCTAAAACTTCTTTCGTTCAACCTGCGAGAGAAAACTTAAATATAGATTCTCATTAGTTGTTCCTCTACAAGTTCTGACACCATCTCCGGGATCTCCTATGATTTAGTCCATGGGATGATCCTTCAAATGTCTGAGCTCTAGAGTCCTTGCATCTGGATTATCTTCTATCACCGGAGTGACTTCTTCATCTTGGATGACTTCTTCATCTTGATCATCAGCATCTCCAATAGGTGTTGGAGTGGTGATCTTGATGAACGTTTCACCTTTGTGTTCAGACGGTTCATCCAAGCTAATTTCTTTCAGCTTTGCACCTGCATCTTTAATAAGCTTAATAGAAGAGTTACTTTGCAGCAAGCTCGTCTCATCAAATACAACATGTATCGATTCTTCTACCACCAGGGTTTTTCTATTAAAAATCCTATATGTCTTACTATGACTACTATAACCTACAAAAATACCTTAAAAACTCTTTTCGCTAAACTTAGTAGTATGATAGTTGCCATTTTTTAGCACGGAGCATTTACAGCTAAAAATTCTAAAATATGAGATTGTTGGTTTCCTGCACTTCAGAAGTTCCTAAGGTGTCTTAACATGGTTTTTGTTTACGAGAGCTCGATTTTGCACGTGGCATGCAATGTTGACGGCTTCAGCCCAAAAATATTCCGGAAGTGAAGCATCACTCAACATTGTCCTACAGGCCTCTATGAGCGTTCTATTCCTTCTCTCGGTCACTCCATTTTGTTGTGGAGTACGAGGAGAGAAAAACTCATGAAAGATATCTAAGCTTTCACAAAATTCTGTCATGGCCACAAACTTAAACTCTGTTCCATTGTCACTTCTGATTTTGACTATGGAGTTATTGTACTCACTCTGGACTTGCCTAACAAAATTAGTAAAGATGTCGAAGGTATCTGACTTGTGTTTCAGAAATAATACCCACGCAAAGCGCGAGTAATCATCAACAATTACCAACGTATAATCCTTACTTCCCAAACTTCTAATTTGTAGTGGACCAAACAAGTCCATATGCAGTAGATGAAGACATGTATTATAATTCTTTCCAATAATGCTTTTAAAGGTAGCCTTTGTTTCCTTGCCTTATACACATGCATGACAATGTCTATCTTTGACGTACTTGACATTTGTGGCATCACGTACTAAGTTGGGGAACCACTATATTTCCTTGTGTCATCTGGTTCTGCATGTTTTCTTTTTGTTTCTGGCCTAGATTTTCTTGTGTTTAATTTCTGCATAGCTTAGTTTTGTGATTAGTTTTACTTCTACTTCCCTGCTTACACTCATTACAACAATTGTTGTAAAGCTTCAACGTAAGCCACATCTGAGAAGGATACATTACCGTTAGTAACCATACCATAGCCTCTAGTAATTCCATGGCCTGAACCTCCAAAGATGACCTTCGGTCCATTCACAACTGGAGTAAAATTTTGAATAAGGCTTCTTGTCCCGTTCATATGCCGAGAGCATCACTATCCAAATACCAGAATGGCGTTTTGTTGGCCTATGGACATTCCTGCAATCACAATCAATTAGCCTTAGGAACCCAAATACGTTTGGGTCCTTGGTCTCGGGTTAGAACACTCCCCCTACGAATATTAGCATTAGGAGTGGTCTTCCTTATATTGCCAACATGTGGGGTTGCAGCATTTCTAAGATTAAACCAACAATCAATGGCAAAGTGACCAATTCTGCCACAGCACCAACAGTCAAATCTATTGTATCTTCGCCTTAAGTTCTCCTGCATGACCTTTTGGACTTGTGGTCTAGCAGGGGCAGCATTCTTGGAGGAAGATGCCTCATGATGATGGAAATCACATGGCTTCTTCTCCTTTACAGGCTTTTCTACAACAGGATTTGCCTTTGGTACCTTCTTGAAGTTATGGCCATGATTGAAAGGGCTATAGCTCTGAAGAATGACTTCATTATAAGGTGCCTTAAAGACACTTTCGCCAAAGTTTCTGGGTCAAGTCCATCGTTGATAATGAGACTTTGGCTCTACATAGGTAGGCCTAGCAAAGTGCCCGTAGGATGAGTCAAAATCAAACTCATTTGAAGGAAATATAACCTTCTTGAATGTGGTCTGATCTTGAGGGGCTTTCCCCTTCTCTTTTGCTAAGGCCTTCTTGGCAGCCTTATTCTTTCGTTGAGCCTTATTTCTCATAGAGGATTTATTAGGAGCTTCTTCATGGCGTAATCCAGCACCCTTGGCCTTGGCTGAGAATTCAACAACGAATGGAAGACCTGTCTTGGGCTTCGAGAAACTTTCAACTAGTTTCTTTTCAGCAGCAAGTTGGGCTTCCAATTCCTTGATCATTTTCTCTTTGAGGTCAAGGTGCTCAAGAGCCTTGTTATATTCTTCAATAGCATTATTGAAGTTTTCTTCGAGCGAGTCAGTCTTTGCCACTTTCTCTCTCAAGATGCTCTCTTCAGCTTTAAGACACTTTATCTCTTTAGCCTAAGTTTTCACGACTCAGTGATATTTGTCATAAGCCATGATTAACTCCACATATTGAGCCTTGAGTTCTGACTCATCGTCAGAAGTGCTATCCTCACAATCATGTTCAGAAACTTCAAAATCAGAGAGAGGAGTGTGAGAGTTTACCTTCACAGTGAATTGGGGCTCTTGTTCATCATCAGTTTGAGCTATGAGTCCAAAATAGGCTTCTTCTTCTTCGCTTGACTCAGATGAGTCAGAGTCACTAAGAGTTTTGCCCATTTTGGCCATCAAGCTCTTCTCTGTCCACTTCTTGTTGTACGAGGACTTATTTTTCTCTCTTCGACCACCCTCCTTCTTCTTGTGAGGGCAGTCAGCGATGACGTGTCCTAGCTTATTACAACAATAACAAACAATGTCAGTCAAAATATGTTTGTTCTGTTTAGAATTATACTTGTCATGGCTGCTTGAGCCTTTCTTTGCCGATCACCATCGCGTTGTGATCTTCTATAGGAGGCATCCTTGCCTTTCCATTGCTTCTTCTTGTTCAAGAATTTCTTGAACTGTCGAGAGAGTAGTGAGAAATCTCCTTCTTATAGTTCAGAGCCTAAGGTGCTTGGCTCTGAGGTTTCTTCTTCACTAACTTCTGGTGTTGAAGTAGGAGGAACAACCTTGGACTTCTTAGAGGTGTCTTCCTTTAAAGCAACAGACTTCTCTTTGAATGCATACCTTTTTTCTCTTCTTCAGCCTTCCTGGTGTTGAGTTGGAGCTCATAGGGCATCAGCTTCCCAAAGAGATTCTGAGGATCTGTCTCAGCCATTTTTACAAACTTCCTTATAGAACAGACCTTGTTATCTCATTCCTTAGTCAGGGATCTCAAAAACCTATCATTTAGCTCTCCATTAGTGAAGACTCTTCCATAGACCCTTATCCCATTCACTATCTTGAAGAAATTCTCAAAGGTGCCAGTAATTGTTTCTTTGTTTCCTTGTTGCAAAGCCTCATACTTCTAATTTAGAATGGATCTTATATCATCCCTTAATTTTTCTGTACCTTCCATCAGGGTAAATAATGACTACCACATCTCCTTTGCAGACTGGCTGTGAATCAAATTTTGCAGCATTGAATCATCGACTGCACTTTCTATGATATTTTTCGCCTTTTTGTCCAATGAGACAAGTGCAATCTCATCCTTATCTAGATCCATAAGTTTGTTGGGGACTTTCTTAGTTGGGTTTATAGTGGAGACAGTCATGGGAATATAAGGAACTTCTTCAACTATCATGAAGATCCTTGAATCCACAACTTCCATGAAGAACTTTATTCTCTCTTTCCGCATAGGGAAATTTTTTTTGTTGCACAAAGGAAACTTGGCAAAATCTTTAGCCTTGTCCATCTGGTAGATCTCAAATGGCAACTATTTAAGAATCTGATCAAGGTGTTAATCTTTTAACGATCAACCTCCCTCTGATACCAATTGAAAGATAATAGTTGACAACCTAAATCACCTAGAGGGGGGTGAATAGGTGAGTTGTGCGTCTTTTTACGGAATAAAAAAAATCTCAACCAAAGCACAGATATATCTACCAAACAAGCAAACACAGACGAGGCAAGATTTATAGTGGTTCCCCAACCTTGGGTACATCCACTTTCCCTCACTGATCTAGCAATACACTGGACTCAGCTACTCACTATCTCGGATTGGAAAACAATCCTACCCTCGGAACAATGTTCTTACAAACTCGATCCACAAATGGATCTAGACTCGGAAGGCAAAACTTCCTACAATCTCGGAGTTGAAAACTCCTACAGTCGGAGAAATCTTCTCCTGCAATTATGAAATAAATTAGTACAAAAATACAAACAATAAATTCTCTTGTTCAGATCTGTAATAGAAAATCAGAAATTCCTTCTTCCAGGCGTACGACTTTATCAGAATATTGAAGAAGAATCTCGGTAATATCAGATCTGGAACTTCTCGACTTTACACGATCGAATGAGAAGATGAAGCATTGAGCGGAGATCTCGATCTGTAGAGTCTTCTTAATCTGAATCCTCAAAAAATTGAAACCTTAGCCGGTCGGAAATCTGCGAACGCAGCGGCGGCGAGTTTCGTTCTTGGAGAGAGAGAGAGAGAGAGAGGAGACAGACTTCTTTGTGGAAAGTACGGCTGCAAAAACTTTCTTAGAATAATCTACTTTTAAAAACTTAGGGTTTGTCTGTTTGACAAGACCTTTTATAGGAGAAGAAAAGATTAGACTTAAATTAGTCATTATGAGAGAGACACGTGGACCAATCACGTCAGAGTTTAAGAATAAGACCGTTAGGTATGGACTTAAAGAATTTCTGAAAAGTTCAAAGTAAATTACTCGAGTCAAGCAGAACTACTCGAGTATATGCAGCACTACTCGAGTAAGTAGAAGATGACTACTCGAGTATATGAGAAAAATTATTAGGGAGATAAAGAAATCATTACTCGAGTGCATGGAGTGAACTACTCGAGTAAATAAGAATGAGAAAGACTCAGTTACTCTAGTAACAAAAATGACTTACTCGAGTAATAAAGTACTTACATGAGAGGTGGAGTAAATTACTCGAGTATAAGATGTAACACCCCCTATCCGTCCCATAGCATATAGGAGCAGGTCCGGCCGGGCCCGACACTATATACCACAGACAGACCGGGTAGTTACTCAATGTAAACCATCCAACCAATCACAACGTCCTACACAGAGCATTCTAGCGGAAGCAGTTTAAATAGTTGCAATTAAAAGAACCCAGCAATAAGCATGAATGTCCACTAGCAAGCCAAAAAGGAATGAAGTACATACATAAGTAATGGCCTTAAGGACTTACAAATGGTTTACTCAAATTATATGTTTTCCATACCACTGCACGCAGGCCAGTCATACATGAACGAAAGAAAGTAAACACTCCAATTAGGACTTCGAGGGTCTGCTTCGCAATTTGGGATTTAGCCCGCTATTGATCGCTTGATCCAGCAGCACCTCCAAGCAACAAACCACCGCACGGTGGCAAACAAAAGTAACGGTCAGCAATGAAGACCAAATTATAACGATCTCGCCCCCAACTCGGGGCGGCGATGCTCCTTCCTTGCACTTTATTAGCACAACCAATCAGTATATAAATACATTGCATCACAGGTGTTGGCACGCACGGCCACACGCCCCGTGCTCTCAGGGCACGACACATTCTCGGTGATAACGGTCTAAGTCCGCCGACTCACCACCGTCCCCGGGACGGCAATCTCTCGTGAGCATTTGGTCTTACTGGCCACTGCCTAATACCCTCAATCTATGTCAACGGTAAGTGCCAAGTAACTTTAGGTCTCTTTAACCGAACGACATAGAGCGGGTACGGTTCCGCCTGACCCGTTGCTCACACCGCAATGTTAATTTAAAACATATGCGCGGGTCAAACTTTCCCGCGTCCCCAATCAAACGTTTACACACAACAAATAACCCAGTTATGCTCAAGTTGGCTCCCAGGCCCACATGTTTGGCAGAATCACGCATCTGCCCAGTTTTCCAGGTACACCTTTGGGTTAATCCCCAAGGCTCCCTGTTGCAATCTATCACGTAGAAAAACCCAAAAACAAATATTCGCACAGAGTCTTCTCCGGCCATTTATGCAATGTAACATCACCGATCCAGACCAACATGTCCGGATAGGCTTCACACATCATGCCTATATCCGTTCTCGATTACGGACTCTAAACAACGGCTACTTTACATATCTACCCGAAGGAATGCCTCCAACTCACCACAAACTCGCAAGAGCGGGCTTCCTATGCAAAATAAGTAGAGCTTCACATGCTCAAGTAGAGAATCGTTACACTAGCGTTCTTCCTTGGCTCCATAGAAATGTACGCGGATGAAAAGAATCGCAATCTCCTTGCCTTCGTGGATCCGAAGTCGGCTCGCGATTTGGAGCTCCGAAGCTCCCCCAAAGACCGGATCTAAGCTTTTTCTTCCTTCTTTGCTCTCCCCTCTCTCTAGGATTTAGACAGAGAAGCACGACAGAAAAAAAAGGGTTTTGAAACCCTGTTCACGGGTATATACCAATCGGATTAACCACCAGTCGTCAGATCCCACCAAAGGGAAATGCACGGCTACGATCAAGGTCTGACCAGGATAAATGGGGCAAAGCACCGCACAGTTCACCAATCCGGAGCAAGACACGTCCGAGACCAATGAAATTATGTCGGGACACTTAGTCAAGATCCCGCCAAAACCTCTGTGTCGACACTTCGAGTTAACAGAGTCAAACACGCCACAATCCGCCCCGTGCTCGACGATCGTAGAACCAAGATCGTCGACCGCTGCCAGATCGTCGAACGGAGATAACTCGCCCGATCGTCGAACACATGGGCCGATCGTCGACCCATGACCCGATCGTCTACCGCAGAACGTCGACCAAATCGTCGACCGCAGAATGTCGACCAAATCGTCGACCGCTGCTCGACGATCGTCGAACCCAGATACTATCTGAGCATTGCTAGATCTTTGAACGACCCCGACATGCCCTGGGACACGCCCGTGTTCAGGGCCGTGTTTGCTGCTCGATTATCGTCGAACACATGACCAAATCGTCGAACCAGCTCGACACGCCCTGGGACACGCCTGTGTCCCAGGCCGTGTGCCCCCTGCCAAATTCCAAATTTGGCCCGAAACACCTCCCGTCACCTTTTTGAGTTTCGGGGCGTTACAACTCTTCCCCTCTTAAAAGAATTTCGTCCACGAAATTCCATAATGGAAAGATAAGTACAAAACTAAAATTGTACCTGAGCGGAACAACTCTGCTTACTCGTCAAGCACAGTCTGCTCTCGCTCCCAAGAGAGCTCCTCTCGACCGCAATTGTCCCATCGGACCTTGACCATCATGATCTCTTTATTGCGTAGTCGCTTGACTTCCGAGTCTTCATTATGCACATGCTTGACGTTTGTCATCAACCCACTATCAATCGGCACTCGATCGACCACGATCACTTGCGTAGGCTCTTGCACCGCCTTCCGTAGCAACGATATATGGAATACATCATGTAGACCACTAAGGTCCACTAATAACTTCAACCGATAGGCTGCTTCACCAACCCGCTCCAGAACCTCAAACGGCCCAAGGTACCTCGGTCTTAGCTTTTTAAATCGCCGTACCCGCGAGACACCCTTGAACGGCTTGATGTTCAAGTACACTCAATCGCCCACAGCGAACTCCACGTTCCTATGCTTGACATTATAGTACTTCTCCTGACGGTCCCAAGCGATTAGCAACCTCTCCCGAATGGTTCGCACCAATGAAGCAACATCCTCCACCTCTTGACACTTGTACAACTTTGACTCGCCCGTTTACAACCAGGACACGACATGCGACATCTTCTACCATAAAGGGCCTCGAAGGGCGCCATTTGAATACTCGCCTGGTAGCTATTGTTGTACACAAATTTCACCAAATAAAGATGGTTTTCCCATTGCTTTCCAAAGTCCAAGACACACATGCGGAGCATGTCTTCCATAGATCTTTTGACCCTCTTGGTCTGCCCATCCGTCTGCGGATGGAAGGCTGTGCTAAAACTCAGCTTTGTTCCCAACATTTGCTCCATAAGCCTCCAATCATTGGATGTGAACTGCCCATCTCGGTCACTCACGATGCTGCGGGGCACACCTTTGAGCTTCACTAAGTTACCCACATATAACTTTGTCAACTTCTCCACCGGATCATCCTTCCTATGCGGAATGAAATGCGACACCTTCGTTAGCCGATCTACAACCACCCAGATGGCGGCGTTCCCATTTTGCGACCTTGGCAACCCATGCATAAATTCCATAGTAATGTCGTCGAGTTTCCACTCCGGAATAGGCAAGGACTTCAGAAATCCTCCCGGCTTTTGGCATTCCGCCTCCACCATGGCGCAAGTTTGGCACTTCGCCACGTAGAGTGTCACATCCTTTTTAAGTACTGGCCACCAGAATAATTTCTTAACATCGCGGTACATCTTCGTGCTCCCCGGGTGAATTGAGTACTTGGTATGATGTGCCTCGTACAACAAATCCACCCGCAAACTGCCCACGTTTGGGACGCAAAGACGACCGCCTTTCCAAAGCAATCCATTGATGCCGCTGCCCCTCCGCCACTACTTGATGACGATCCAGTTGCCGAGGCTCTACAACATAAAGACCTTCAGAGTCGTGATGACGCTAACGGACGACGCCGCTACAACCTCCGCCCGCGGCGTGCTACCCTCACTTGAAGACTATTTTAATTAATTTCTCATGCTTTACTATTTTATGTGCGAATATAAAATTATTCCAATCTTGGTTAATAATTTTATATTCATTTGTGACTTGTAATCTTTAATTATTTTCTGCAAACATTTTGGTGTGTATTTAGCCTTCCGGATGGATGAGATTTCATCTCCATGTTGGATGGCTAGATGTGTGGTGTAACTCCTATATAAAGAGATCCTTTTGAGAATGAAGTTAGAGAGAAATAAAAAAAGAACCCTAACCCTCATTTGAGAGAGTTCGGCCAAGGAGATTCCTCAATAGCCCCCGGCCAAGGTGTGAAGCCGCCGCCCCCCTTGCTTCCTCCCCTACTTCGGTGCGACGCCGGCGTGGCTTCCTTTCGGTGCGACTCCAAGGAAGAAGGTTGCAGCCCATTCGGTGTGAAGCCGGTGGATCCATGGAGAGAGTGATTCTCCCACCTTTTCTTGTGTGATTGTTGTTCTTGGTTGGGTAACTTCTTCCCCTTAGAGATTCTTGCTTTAGATTTTGTGGAGGTTTTTGCAAACCGTTTCTTCCCTGATTTTTAAATACATCGCTTGCAAATTCCGATTTCGATTTCGTTGTTATTGAACCTCTTGTTATCCGGATTGGGTAGATCCGTTGCAAGAGCGAGACTTGGCCTAGCCTTGACTTGCCCTCCAAGATTGGCACATTTTGGTGTTAACAAGGGAGTTAATCACAACTCGAACTCGACCGCCTATTGAAATTTTCCGCCGCTCCGAAAATAAATTATTGCTGCGTTGAAACGGCTCAAGTTGGTACAATAGATGCTTGTGTAGGTGCGGTGAGTTGTGTGCTTGTTGGAGAGGTAGGTCTTAAGGACGTTGTATCGAGTCCGGTTGCGGTGAGTTGTGTGCTTGTTGGAGAGGTAGGTCCTAAGGACGTTGTATCGAGTCCGGAAATTTTCTCTTTTCGATTTGGGAGCAAACCCGACCCCTTTTCGCTCGCTTTTTGGTCGGAGCCCTACCCTTTGGTTTTATGTCTTGTGTTAATATTTTCCGTTAGTGTATTCGGGCACGAATCACGGTCACCCCTACATCAATTTGGTATCAGATGTGGTCGTTTCTATTCCCATGTTGCAAACATCCTCTCTACGTTTCTTGTTGCCCGATCGGATCTTAAAAAAATCAAAAAAATTATTTTCTTTGGTCTACCAATAGCGGGCTGAAATCTTTATTTTTCAGCAAAATTTCAAAAAAAAAAATTTTTAACAATCCACGTGTTCCTCACATCGAGAAAATATAAAAATATCTTATTTTCAGTATATCTACAGCCCTAGGAAAAATCACCTTTCCAAAATTTCCTATACCTGAATGCGCACTAGGAACGGATCCGAGTACGCGACACCGTCTACGTCTAGGATGGCTGCGAACGAGCATGGGGATCCCAACACCGAGGCCATAGCAGGGCTACGTAATGAAATGACGGAGCTTAGAAACATGTTGGCACAGATCCTGCAAAATCAAGCAAGGCCACCCCCGCCACCCATTAATGTTGAGCAGCCCAACCGGCGCCAACAAACTCCTGAGTCGGATTCCGATGAGGACTCTCCCCGAGTGCCCCCTCGAGAACACCGCCACGATCGTGCTTACGATATCACTAGGGCCATTAAGATCGATGCCCCCACTTATGATGGCATGGGAGATCCCCAGATCTTCCTTACTTGGGTGGTGGATATGGAGTGCTACTTCGATTGGCACACCCTTACGGACCATCAAAAGGTCCAAGTTGCCAGGATGAAGCTAACGGGACGTGCCAAAACTTATTGGCTGAATGAAGAGCGTAGGCTAGGAACCGGGAACGGGGTCCCACTTATTGGATGGGCCGTGATGAAGAACTTGTTGACCGATCAGTACGTTACCGCGTACCATGAGACACAGATGTTCGACGAGCTTGCCACTCTAAGGCAGGGCTCTAATTCAGTAGCTGAGTATATGGGAGAACTGAAAGACCGTATGGTGCGTTGTGATTTGAGGGAGATCCCCGAGGTCACCCTATCCAGATTTCGTAAGGGGCTTCATCCCGATATTCAGCGGAAGCTCTTACGATATGGTCATAGGGATCTGAACACAACATTTAATGCCTCCCTCGACATCGAAAAGCACTTAGCCTCTAAGGCTCACTCCCGGTATTCCCATGCGAAGGGAAAGTCCACAGCTGGAGCCTCTTCCTCCACATATCAGGATAAAGGGAAGTTTCGGTCTGCCGAGTCAAAGTCTGTCGTGATTACTGCTAGGAACGACAAGAATCCTCCGAGTGAGCGTGTCCCTATAGGGAAGGTTAGCAAGGCTAACACTACTTGTTACTCTTGCGGCATTCAAGGCCACTATGCTTTTGAATGCCCAACGAAGACTAAAGCCATAGCCCTTCTAGAGTCGACTACCGACCTTGCTGATTTCGTTTATGAGGCTGCTGAGGAGAGTGACCCAGAAGGGTCCCAAGCGATTTAGAGGACGAACACCCCGTTATGGTGATGCGTTGTATCTTGACCACCCCTCGTCCGTTAGATGACTGGAAAAGGACTAGTATATTTTCCCTGATCTTTAAGAGTGGCGAGAAGTTGTGCAAGTTGATCATTGATAGTGGCAGTTGTGTAAACGTCATCTCTGAGAATGTCGTTACACGTATGTCCTTGACTACGCAGCCCCACCCGGCTCCCTATCAGGTAGCCTGGATTAATAAGGTTACCATCCCGGTCACCAAGCGTTGCCTTGTACCTCTCTCGATCAAATCCTATACTGACGAGGTTTGGTGCGATGTCCTTCCAATGGACGCTTGTCACGTGTTATTGGGCCGCCCTTGGCTTTACGACCGTGACGTGACACACTTTGGAAGGGCCAACACATATAAGTTTAAATTCAATGGCAAGGTCATTACGTTGAGACCGACCGTCCCGAAAGAGCCAGTAGCTTTGGCTAAGGACACCACTGTTCCAGTCGAGAGGAAAACGTTGAGTCTCGTGGGAAGAAAAGAATTTGTGAAGGATCCCTTTCTTGACGGGATGATGTACGCTCTAGTTCTTATGAGCGCGAAAGGGGATACGAGAGCATTGGATGAGTTGCCTAGAGAGTTACGGGAATTGTTGGATGAGTATAAGGACGTGTACCCGGATGAGCTGCCTTCGGTATTACCACCGCTTAGGAATATACAGCATGCTATAGACCTTATCCCCAGCTCCTCCTTACCGAACCAGCCCCACTATAGGCTTCACCCCGCCGCACATAAGGAGTTACAGACCCAGATCGAGGATTTGATGAAAAAGGGGTTCATTAGGACTAGTATGAGTCCATGTGCGGTACCTGCCCTTCTTGCCCCCAAGAAGGATGGTACGTGGAGAATGTGTGTTGATAGCCGTGCCATCAACAAGATTACCATCAAATATAGATTTCCTATTCCACGATTAGATGACCTCCTAGATGTCTTATCTGGCGCCACCATTTTTTCAAAGTTAGATTTGCGGAGTGGCTATCACCAGATCAGGATCCGTGAGGGGGACGAGTGGAAGACAACATTTAAGTCCAAGGATGGGTTATACGAGTGGCTTGTGATGCCCTTTGGGCTATCCAACGCCCCCAGTACCTTCTCCCGGATGATGACCCATGTCTTTCAGCCTTACATGGGGAAGTTTGTGGTCGTCTATTTTGATGACATTTTAGTCTTTAGCACCACCACTGCTGAGCACGTCTCCCACATGAGATCGGTTCTTTCCACCCTGCGGAAGGAAACCTTATTCCTTAATCTCAAGAAATGCACATTCTATGTCACTGAAGTGGAATCTTAGGCTATATAGTCGGTTCGGAAGGCATTAGAGTTGACCCTAATAAGGTTAAGGTCATGAGGGATTGGCCCGAACCGACCACATTACGAGAGGTGCGAAGTTTCCATGGGTTAGCTACATTTTACCGCCGCTTTATTAGAGACTTTAGTAGCATTATGGCCCCCATTAGTGATTGCATGAAGAAAGGTGAGTTCACCTGGACAAGGTCCGCCGCTATTGCTTTCCAACGCATTAAGAGACTTATGACTGAGGCACCTGTCCTACATCTACCTGACTTCAATAAGGTCTTTGAGCTTACGTGTGACGCTTCTGGCGTAGGAATAGGAGGTGTCTTGAGTCAGGAAGGGCACCCTGTGAGTTATTTTAGTGAGAAGTTAGCGGGCGCCAAATTGAATTACTCGAATTACGATAGGGAGTTTTATGTCGTCATCAGATGTCTGCACCATTGGAGGCACTATCTCCTCTCTAAGGAATTTGTGATCCTCTCCGATCACGAGGCACTGCGGTTGATCAATGGCCAACATAAAATCAGCCCGCGACACGCTAAGTGGGTATCTTTCCTACAGGGTTACACTTTTAACCTCAAACACCTTAAAGGAGCTGACAATCGAGTCGCGGATGCTCTTAGTCACCTGACCCTGTTACTCACCACTATGGAGGTTAGCGTGGTAGGATTCGAGCGAATCAAGGACGAGTACGCCACATGTCCAGACTTTCAGGATGCATATTTGTCTGCCCAAGATAGCTCCCCCACGATTATATCTGCGTTCGTCATTAAGGATGGCTACCTATTTAGACAGGGAAGTTATGTATCCCGCAGTCATCATTACGCCTTCATATCATCTGGGAATTGCATAGTGGAGGGTTGAGTGGTCATTTCGGTAGGGATAAGACCATTACGTTAGTTGAGGAGAAATTCTATTGGCCAAAACTTAAGCCAATGGTTGGAAGGGTAGTTAGTAGTTGTCGTACCTGTCAGGTATCCAAGGGCACCAAGACCAATGTAGGATTATATACGCCCCTGCATATCCCTTCCATGCCATGGGAAGACGTGAGTATGGATTTTGTTCTAGGCCTACCCACCACCTTACGCCGTCACGATTCTATTTTTGTAGTGGTGGATAGATTCTCTAAAATGGCATATTTTATTCCCTGCGCTAGAACCAAGGACGCATCTCACATTGCCAAATTATATTTTAAGGAAGTAGTTAGTCACCGGGGAGTGCCGAAGACAATAGTCTCGGATAGAGATGTTAAGTATACGAGCTATTTTTGGAAAACACTTTGGGTCTTGATGGGTACCAAGTTATTGTTTTCCTTAGCATATCACCCTCAGACCGATGAGTAAACAGAGGTAGTTAATCGGAGCCTAGGAAGCCTCCTTAGATGCCTAGTGAGCGATCACAAAGGTACGTGGGATCTTCTTCTTCCCCACGCTCAGTTGGCCTATAATAATTCCAAAAACCGGTCCACTGGTCTGTCTCCAAATGAGATAGTTCACGGGTACAAGGCCCCTGTGCCTCTTTACTTGGTTCCTTTGCCCCCAACATACAAGACAAGTCAATTTGCACAATCCTTCGCCCAATATATTCATGACCTACATGCACGTATACGAGCTACCTTGACTGCTCAATACGAGTCTTATCAGTCGCACGCTAATCTGCATAGGAGGGTGTCGCACTTCAACGTCGGCGATTTGGTCCTAGTCCGGTTAGTTCCCGAACGCTTGCCATCTGGCACCGTTAAAAAGTTGGCACCAAAGCGCGCCGGCCCTTTTCGAATTATAAAGAAACTAGGTGACAACGCTTTTGTGTTGGATTTGCCAGCTGATTGGGGTAACTCCCCTATTTTTAATGTCTCGGATTTGACGCCGTTTGTTTCTCCTCCACCTGAGTTGAATTCTTTTCGTCTTCTCCCTCCACTAAAATTTCTACTGGGTTGGGGAGTGGTAGTTCGGATGATCTCTCTCTTTCGGTCCCCGCAGGTATAACATCGGATGGTACGTTGCCTTCTTTTTTCCCTACTGCTGACATGTTTCCCAGGTTTCCGAAGACATTTCTCACTCCAGATATGATACTTGCTGCTGAGCCACTTACCACTCCTGATGGTGCTACCTACCGCTTCCTCATCCGTTGGCGTGACCGCCCCCCTTTAGATGATTCATGGGTACTTGCGACAGAGCTTCAACGTTTGGATGCTGAGCTTCTTCGCCGCTATCTCTCGGACCACGCATCGGAGATACGTGATTTTGAGTGGGGGAGGATTGATGCCGCTGCCCCTCCGCCACTACTTGATGACGATCCAGTTGCCGAGGCTCTACAACATAAAGACCTTCGGAGCTGTGATGACGGTTACGGACGACGCCGCTACAACCTCCGCCCGCGGCGTGCTACCCTCACTTGAAGACTATTTTAATTAATTTCTCATGCTTTATTATTTTATGTGCGAATATAAAATTATTCCAATCGTGGTTAATAATTTTATATTCATTGGTGACTTGTAATCTTTAATTATTTTTTGCAAACATTTTGGTGTGTATTTAGCCTTCCGGATGGATGAGATTTCATCTCCATGTTGGATGGCTAGATGTGTGTTGTAACTCCTATATAAGGAGATCCTTTTGAGAATGAAGTTAGAGAGAAATAAAAAAAGAACACTAACCCTCATTTGAGAGAGTTCGGCCAAGGAGATTCCTCCATAGCCGCCGGCCAAGGTGTGAAGCCGCCGCCCCCCCTTGCTTCCTCCCCTACTTCGGTGCGACGCCGGCGTGGCTTCCTTTCGGTGCGACTCCAAGGAAGAAGGTTGCAGCCCATTCGGTGTGAAGTCGGTGGATCCGTGGAGAGAGTGATTCTCCCACCTTTTCTTGTGTGATTGTTGTTCTTGGTTGGGTAACTTCTTCCCCTTAGAGATTCTTGCTTTAGATTTTGTGGAGGTTTTTGCAAACCGTTTCTTCCGTGATTTTTAAATACGTCGCTTGCAAATTCTGATTTCGATTTCGTTGTTATTGAACCTCTTGTGATCCGGATTGGGTAGATCCGTTTCGAGAGCGAGACTTGGCCTAGCCTTGACTTGCCCTCCAAGATTGGCACATTTTGGTGTTAACAAGGGAGTTAATCACAACTCGAACTCGACCGCCTATTGAAGTTTTCCGCCGCTCCGAAAATAAATTATTGCTGCGTTGAAACGGCTCAAGTTGGTACAATAGATGCTTGTGTAGGTGCGGTGAGTTGTGTGCTTGTTGGAGAGGTAGGTCTTAAGGACGTTGTATCGAGTCCGGTTGCGGTGAGTTGTGTGCTTGTTGGAGAGGTAGGTCCTAAGGACATTGTATCGAGTCCAGCAATTTTCTCTTTTGGATTTGGGAGCAAACCCGACCCCTTTTCGCTCGCTTTTTGGTCGGAGCCCTCCCCTTTGGTTTTATGTCTTGTGTTAATATTTTCCGTTAGCGTATTCGGGCACGAATCACGGTCACCCCTACATCATCCATCCATAACTTCATATTGAGAATTTTACCCATCCAGAGCCTCTATCATGAGTTGCTTCATGTGGCCATCCATATCCAATGCCTGTCGAATCCGATCTGCCAGGTCATATTGAACTTCAGTCAAATTCAATAGTGCTTCAGCACTTGACTGCTTATCCACACAAGAAATATCCAACGCCTCCAACTCCTGAACCAACCGCTCATCTTGCACCGGTAGCCAATTGGCTTAAGCTGGGGCTCGGCTTCTCAACGCGTCCGCAACCGCATTGCCCTTACCAGACACGTAGTGGATCTTGAATGTATAGTCCCCCAGGAACTCCATCCATCTACGTTGCTGCATGTTCAGGTCTTTCTGATCAATCAAATACTTCAGACTCTTATGATCGGTGTTGATATCAATCTTTACACCGTACAAATAATGTATTCACAGCTTCAAGGCAAAAATCACGGCCGCTACTCCAAGTCGTGGACCAGATAGTTCGTCTCGTGCACCTTCAGCTGTCTCGAGCCATATGCTATAACGCTTCCATGCTGTAACAGCACACAACCAAAACCACTGCCTGAAGCATCGCTATAAATCTCATAACCTTCGGTCCCACACAGCGAACTCAACATAGGCGCCGTGGTCAATCGACATTTCAACTCCTCAAAAGCTCGCGAGCACTCCAGCGTCCAAACGAACTTCTGCTCCTTTCTCGTCAAAGTTGTGAGAGGTAATGCTATCCGCGAGAAGTTCTCTACGAAGCGCCTATAATAGCCGGCAAGCCCCAGAAAGCTCCGGACTTCCGCTACCGTAGAAAGCTCAGGCCACTACCGTATCGCAACAATATTCGCCGGATCCACTGCAATACCTTCCCCACACACTATATGACCGAGGAACGCCACTGAGGACAACCAAAACTCGCACTTCGAGAACTTGGCGTACAATTGATTCCTCCTCAGCGTCTCGAACACCAAATGAAGATGCCTGAAGTGATCCTCCTCACTTTGCAAGTACACCAAAATATCGTCGATGAAGACGATCATAAAATGGTCCAAGTACTTCCTGAAGGTCTTGTTCATCAAATCCATGAATAGTGACTGCGCATTAGTGAGCCCAAACAGCATGACCTTAAACTCATAATGCCCGTATCTTTTACTGAACGCTGTCTTAGGGATATCAGTCTCCCTTATCCTCAGCTGATAATAACCAGACTTGAGATCCAACTTAGAGTACACCGTCGACCCGACCAACTGATCAAAAGATCATCGATCCTTGGGATTGGGTACTTGTTCTTTTTCGTTAGCTTATTTAACTCCCGATAATCAATACAGAGTCTCATGATCCCGTCCTTCTTCTTAACAAAGAGGACCGATGCGCTCCAAGGCAAAGAACTTGGATACAGAAACCCTTGCTCCAACAACTCTTGAAGTTGCACCTTCAGCTCCGCCATTTCCTTAGGCGCTAGCCGATACGAAGATCGTGACACAGGCTTTGCACCTGACACTAGCTCAATCGTGAAATTTATCTCCCGTTGAGGCGGGGCTCCCTGAAAATCGGCGGGGAACACATTAGGGTACTTAGCTACCACTGAAATACTATCCAACGTACGCTTTGGCTTTGCAACCTCCACTAGTGTAAAGAACAGCTCTGCACCAGCACGAACCGCATTCACCACCTGAAGAGCAGACATCAACGTCTTGCTCGACCCTTTCAAGCCCGTAAAAGTCGTCTCACGACTTGCTCCCATCTTGACTTCCTTGCGACCATAATCCATATAGTCTTGCTGCTCCGAGAGCCAGTCCATGCCAAATATCTTGTCGAGCTCCCCTAGCGGTAGTAACGACACTTGTAAGTCAAAGTCTTGACTCCCTGACCACACCTAAGCGCAACAGATTCTACCCGCGCGCATTGAGCACCATTGGACCATAGCGCATCTAATTTGTATCTTACCATCGAAGGAGGTACTCTAACGCGTAATATAATTCCTAAATAAAGGAATGAATGCGAAGCTTTGTTTACACGAACGGTGCTCTTGCAGGATAAACGAAAATCAGAACAAAGTTAGCACAAGTAGTTCTAAGCTAACATACGCAAGTGCGACAAGTATTTAAGGTTAAACTGCTATAAATTTAAATATACCTGTCCTCACGACGGCATGCTTTCTCTCGGACTTTAGGCACCCACAGGCATAATGCCTCGACTCCCCACAGTTGTAACATGCGCCGGGGGTTTGGCCTGTAGATGCCCTCGAAGCACCGAAAGGAGGGACCAGACCCAAAGTCCTAGTCTTCTTATACCACCTACGATATCCAAACTTTGAGGTGTTCGGCATTTTGAATGTCGTTTCCTTTGCACTAAAGTACTCAACTGCTCCTGACATAGCTTTCTTAGCCTTCTGAGCACCATTCTGACACTCTCGGGCAAAGTGCCCTTTCTTTCCACAAGTATGACAAGTGTAAGTAGCTTTGCTAGTCGATGTCGTAGCCCCTTTCTCCAGCATTCTGTCGGATGCAGCTCTTATGGGGCTTGCATAGTTTGATACCATGGTCGTTGGCATCAGGTGAGTCTTCCTCAAGTCTGCCTCCAAAGATCTAGTCGACTCCACCAAGGCTCGGAGTCCCAATAACTTTCGTCCTAGCAGTAGGATTCGCAGCTCGCCAAGCAGACCATTATAAAATCTATCAACGATATACTGCTCTCTCTCCAACTCAAGGCATGGGTAGCGGCTTACCCTAAGAAATGCTTGCAAATATTCATCAAATGAGTGTGCTCCCTGCACTAAATCCATATTCAGCTGCTGCCCCGATGGTCTACCAAAAGTCATCTGCTCCATCACGCCACCAGGCGTTGAAGCCACAACAGGGGCACAAGGTTGTGCATTTCTTCAATGTTGTGCACTCGTCACAGCGAACACCACTTCAACGATCCTTCTTACGGTTTCAGACAAAGGAGGGGTCTCAAACACCTCACCGAGCGCACTATACTCCTCAGAAACCGGACATTCTGGCGGCCCAGTACTGCCTCTGGTCACCTATAGTTGTACAAAACACGTGTATTTTCATTCCTAAGTGGACATTCATGGGTTCTTTTGTTGTTATAACGATGACGCACACACGTGCTCACCACCCCTTAAAACGAATTCGCCCACGAATTCATTTAAGCCTGACTAAAACCAGTAGTCTGATACCAAATTGTAACACCCCTATCCGTCGCATAACATATAGCAGTAGGTCCGGCCGGGGCCCGACGCCATATACCACAGACAGACTGGGTGGTTACTCAATGGAAACCATCCAAACCAATCACAACGTCCTACACAGAGCATTCTAGTGGAAGCAATTTAAATAGTTACAATTAATAGAACACAGCAACAAGCATGAATGTCCACTAGCAAGCCAAAAAGGAATGAAGTACATGCACAAGTACTGGCCTTAAGGCATTAAAAATGGTTTTCTCAAATTACATGTTTTCCATACCACGGCATGCAGGCCATTCATACATGAATGAAAGCAAGTAAACACTCCAATTAGTCCTTCGCGGGCCGGCTGTAACGCCCACACCTGTCACATGACATATAACGGTGGGTCCGGCCGGGGCCCCACGCCATATCTCACAGACAAAGCGAAGGAATCACGTGTGGAAATCAAACTCTACTCGTATCCTTACCTCATTCCATTCTAGCGCAGCATCTTTTATGTTAGCATGAACTCAAACAAGAATGTCCACCATATATAAAAATCACATGTATATATACCAACACCAGGAATGTATACAACTCACACACCCTGGCCTTATGGCCTTACAAGTGTCTCTTTACAAAACAATAATTTCGTACATCGGCACGCAGGCCGGCCACACATGAAATCCAACCACGATTTTTCGTATAGCCTTCAAGGGCCTATAACAGCAAGCTCGCTCTTTCCTTTATTCTTTCCAAACCGCAGCACCTGCAAGTTATCATCCAAGCCAACACAGAAAACAAAGTAACGGTCAGCATTGCTGACCCATTATAACGACCCTACCCCCTACCCGGGGTAGTGGTTCCTTCCCTGTATACAGTGCTTCCTTTCTCATCAAGCATCAGCAAACATCACCAAATCACATAGCTAGATCATTCGCTTTATTCCACTAACTAACAAACACATCACATCACAAACGCTGGAGTCCACCAACGCTCCGTGCACGCAGGGCACCTTCTTGGCGTACCGGAATCCACCGTCGTACACCGCTGTCTCTCGAGGTGTTAACTTGTTGGTTGACCGGCCCTAGTCCACCAGCTCGCAGGCTGGCGACATCCCGCCCAAGCCACTCAGAGGTCCATCCTCACAGCATCACAACCAGAGCAGACCGACCCACACTCCGTGGTGTAGCAAGCCGGGTTTATCTAAGCTCCCCAGGCATTGTCTACCCATCGGTCCCCCTCCTAATCCGATCGACCCACAATATGTGGTGCAACAACCCGGGTTTAACTCGGCTCCCCTAGCATTGCCGCCCATCGATCCTACCTTTAACTAGATCAACCCACCCTAGTGGTGTAACAGGCCGGGTTTACCACGCGCTCCCCAGGCGTGCTACCAATTGATCATCTCACAACCAGGAGCTTCACCAAAGCCTCCTCACAATCATCACATCCATACATTCATCACAACAGAAATCCGTTTTGCACATCATCAAAGCCACGGAGTCTCCTCCGGTTTACCCATGAACATCACCAATCCAGACTATCGGTCCAGATGGGCTTCACACAACATGCCTACGCCGTACTTCATAATTCCGGCTCTAGATGCAGACGTAACAAAGGAATCTCTTCCGCGATCCACCTCTTGGTGGAGGATTCCAAGCACATGTATAGAGAAAGGACTTCGATGTCCAAGAAGGAGATCGTTACCCTTGAAGATCGCTTCGGCGCCATGAAGTAGCCGGATGGAACTCACCACCTCGGCTCTGCCTTCACGAATCCGCTCTCGGATCTTCGATCCGCACTCCGCAGCTCCTACAGCAGCTGGAAGACTCCTCCCTTCTCTCTCCCTTAGGCCTTTCCCCTTTCTCCCTTGGAATGAAAATGAAGAAGAAGAAGAAGAAGAGAAGATAAAGGATTTATCTTCAAATCTCGGCCTCCAAGACACCTGGACAAAGCCCAGCCACTGGATCCAGGAAGAGGGAAACAAACGGCTCAGATCTGGCCAGAAAACCCAAAACACGGCCTGACACGCCCTGTGACACGCCCGTGTCACAGGCCGTGTCCCCCTAAGCGGCAGACAACCGACTCAATCCAACCAGTACACGACCGTGTGACACGCCCGTGTCACGGCCGTGTACCCGACACGCCCTCAGACACGCCCGTGTCTGAGGCCGTGTGCCTCAAGGAAAATAATCCCAATCCAACCCGAGACTTCACACGGCCTGGCACACGGCTTAGCACACGCCCGTGTTCCTGGCCGTGTGCACCAGGACACACCCGTGTCCTTCTAACACGGCCTAACCCGAGACGTCGAGCTAAATTCGACGCCCACTGACACGCCCTGTGACACGCCCGTGTCACAGGCCGTGTCCTCACGGGAAACCCGATACTCGACGATCGTCGAGAATACTCGCCGAACCTATGACACGGCAGCCGACACGGCCGTGTCCTGGGCCGTGTGCCCCACTCTCGACGATATCCCGCGAAAATCGTCGACACCAAGGCCCGATCGTCGACACAACCCGACACGCCCTGCGACACGCCCGTGTCGCAGGCCGTGTCAACTGACACGCCCTGGGACACGCCCGTGTCCCAGGCCGTGTCACCCAAGCCTGAACCCAATTTTGCTCAAAATGACCCTCTTGACTTCAGGGTGTTACAATCCTCCCCCCCCCTTCAAATAATTTCGTCCTCGAAATTTGACTTCAAATAGCCAATTAGGCACAATCATCACCAAAGCGTACACCGCAATTCTCCGCACACACTACCAAACAGACAACACAACAAACATCCCTAACTTCCACTTGTGCACATGCAGCCACATACAACCTCAAAACAAAATAACCGAATTGATGGATTCCAGCACAAGCACAAGAGCTCGACAACTATAGATATCAAAACATTCTTAAAGTGATACATCAACATCATGTCCAGCAACCAGCCAATTCAACCAAAAGTGAAGCACATCAGCTATTAGTCATCACACTTGCTAGCAACACATAGTTACATACACAACTTAACATTGAACTCATTCACATCACCGCTCACTTCTGCTCAGCCTCGCGATTTTGAAATTCACGATTTAACGATAAATGAACCGCTCGAGGCCAAATGTCACCAACTGAACTTTGCGGCTCCTGTACTTCCATTGCATGCAATCGAGGTTGCGTCCGGGGTGCAGATGACTCGGCCACTGCTTTCCCTTTTTCTTCATATGACGCACCTGTCTTTTTCTCACTCCCTGGAGGGGCATTCCAACAAAATTTCGCGATATGTCCTGGCTGCCCACACTTATAGCATATACGTGTATCCACACGTCCTGGCCCATACGTCGGGGGCGACGAAACAGTCAACGGCGCTGATTCCACCTGTCTAAATCGTTTCTTCTCTTGTCGTCGAAACTCCGATTCTTTCAACTCAGACTTTTCCCTTGCCAGTTTCTTATTCTCCTGTACTCGCTTCATATCCTTCTCCAACGCACGAGCTGTATCGACCAACGCCTGAAAGCCTTGGCTCACGGAACTCGGAAGTGCCAACCTCAATTCATCCCGCAATCCTCCATAAAACCGATTTGTCTTTCGCACTTCCTCCGCAAAGGTCGATCCCGCATATCTTCCCAATCTTGTAAACTCGTGCAGGTAGGTATCAACATCTTGCTCACCCTGCACCAAGCTGAGAAACTCATTTTCCATTGCAATTCTCTGTGACACTGGCACATACTTGGCTAAAAAGATCTGGGAGAATTCCTCCATTGAAATCTCCATTAAACCTCGACCTGCCAAGTGGTGCACTTCAATTTCATCCCACCATAATATCGCCTCTCCTTCCAACAGAAAAGTGGCCATCATCACTTTCTGTTCTTCGACCGTCCTGATTGCGGTTAGGATTCGTTTTACTCTTGCCAACCAATCTTCTGCCTGCGTTGGTGAAAGCGCTCCACCAAACGTAGGTGGGTGAAAGTGCATAAAACGTGACAATGCGTCGTCACTTGCTTGCGCTTCCACCACCTCGGCAGCATGCTCTTGCCTTCCACCCGGTCTTGCCTGTCCAGCAGGTTGTGCTTGTAACACTGCAAGCACTGTCTCCGCCACCACCCGTATGGCCTCTGCCGAGGGAGGCATCAGCGCTTCCACGGGTGCTGCACTCTCATCTGACCGCTGAGGCTCAGACGGCCCAGCTCCATCCCTCGCCACCTATCAATGTACAAAACACCATTAAAGTCGTCCAAATCATAACGGTACTGGTACATTGACTACACACGCACGCACATCATGTGCATGACATACATTCCTAGTGGACATTCATGAGTTCAATTATGTTCTCTCCTCCCACACAATCTCAACCTGGCTCTGATACCACTTTGTAACGCCCCCACCTGTCACATGACATATAACGGTGGGTCCGGCCGGGGCCCCACGCCATATCTCATAGACAAAGCGAAGGAATCACGTGTGGAAATCAAACTCTACTCGTATCCTTACCTCATTCCATTCTAGCGCAGCATCTTTTATGTTAGCATGAACTCAAACAAGAATGTCCACCATATATAAAAATCACATGTATATATACCAACACCAGGAATGTATACAACTCACACACCCTGGCCTTATGGCCTTACAAGTGTCTCTTTACAAAACAACAATTTCGTACATCGGCACGCAGGCCGGCCACACATGAAATCCAACCACGATTTTTCGTATAGCCTTCAAGGGCCTATAACAGCAACCTCGCTTTGATACCACTTGTTGGTATATATACATGTGATTTTTATATATGGTGGACATTCTTGTTTGAGTTCATGCTAACATAAAAGATGCTGCGCTAGAATGGAATGAGGTAAGGATACGAGTAGAGTTTGATTTCCACACGTGATTCCTTCGCTTTGTCTGTGAGATATGGCGTGGGGCCCCGGCCGGACCCACCGTTATATGTCATGTGACAGGTGGGGGCGTTACACCGGCTTCACAATTTGGGCTTTAGCCCGCTATTGACCGCTTGGTCCAGCAGCAGCTGCAAGCAACAAACCACCACACGGTGACAAACAAAAGTAACGGTCAGCAATGCTGACCAAATTATAACGATCCCGCCCACAACTTGGGGCGGCTATGATCCTTCCCCGCACTCTATTAACACAATCAAGCAGTATATAAATACATTGCATCACAGGCATTGGCACGCACGACCACACGCCCCGTGCTCTCAGGGCACATTCTCGGTGATCACGGTCTAAGTCCGCCGACTCACCACCGTCCCCGGGACGACAATCACTCGTGAGCATTTGGTCTTTCTAGCCACTACATAAGACCCTCAATCTGTGCCAACGGTAAGTGTCAAGTAACTTTATGTCTCTTTAACCGAACGACATAGAGCGGGTACTGTTCCGCCTGACCCGTTGCTCACACTTTAACGTTAATTTAAAACATATGTGCGGGTCAAACTTTCCCGAGTCCCAAATCGTTTACACACAACACATAACCCAGTTACGCTCAAGTTGGCTCCCAAGCCTACATGTTTGGCAGAATCACGCATCTGCCCAGTTTTTCGGGTGCACCTTTGGGTTAATCCCCAAGGCTCCCTGTTGCAATCTACCACATAGAAAAACCCGAAAACAAACATTCGCACGGAGTCTTATCCGGCCATTTATGCAATGCAACATCACCGATCCAGACCAACATGTTCGGATAGGATTCACATATCATGCCTATATCTGTTCTCGATTACGGACTCTAAACAATGGGGACTTTACATATCTACCCGAAGGAACGCCTCCAACTCACTGCAAACTCGCGAGAGCGGGCTTCCTATGTAAAAGAAGTAGAGCTTCACATGCTCAAGTAGAGAATCGTTACCCTAGCATTCTTCCATGGCGCCATGGAAATGTATGCGGATGAAAAGTACCGCAATCTCCTTGCCTTCGTAGATCCGAAGTCGACTCGCGATTTGGAGCTCCGAAGCTCCTCCAAAAACCGGATCTAAGCTTCTTCTTCCTCCTTTGCTCTCCCCTCTCTCTAGGATTTAGACAGAGAAACACGATAGAAAATAAGGGTTTTGAAACCCTGTTCACGGGTATATCCCCATCGGATTAACCACCAGTTGTCGGATCCCACAAAAGGGAAATGCACGGCAACGATCCAAGTCTGACCTGGACAAATGGGGCTCAGCATCGCACATTTCACCAATCCGGAGCAAGACACGTCCGCGACTAATGAAATTGTGTCGGGACATTTAGTCAAGATCCCGCCAAAACCTCTGTGTCGACACTTTGTGTTGACAGAGTCAAACACGCCACAGTCTGCCCCGCGCTCGATGATCGTCGAACCAAGATTGTCGACTGCTGCCAGATTGTCGAACGGAGATCGTTGGCCCGATCGTCGAACACACGGCCCGATCGTCGAACCCACGACCCGATCGTCGACCGCATTACGTCGACCAAATCGTCGACCGCAAAATGTCGACCAAATCGTCGACCGCTGCTCGATGATCATCGAACCCAGATACGACCTGATCGTTGTTATATATTTGAACGACCCCGACATGCCCTGGGATACGCCCGTGTCCAGGGCCGTGTTTACTCCTCGACGATCGTCGAACCCAAAATCGTCGAACACACGACCAAATCGTCGAACCAGCTCGACACGCCCTGGGACACGGCCGTGTCCCAGGCCGTGTGCCCCCTGCCAAATTCCAAATTTGGCCCGAAACAACTCCCATCGCTCTTTTGAGTTTTGGGGCGTTACACAAGAAATACTACACGAGTATATAAGAATGAACTACTCGAGTATATAAGAGACTACTCGAGACAAACACTTAGAAAATTTCTGGATTAGGAAAACAGAACTACTCGAGTATATAACATGAACTACTCGAGACAGAATGAATTGCTCGAGTATATAACATGAATACTCGAGTAATTCACTTAGAGAAATTTTCTGGGATAGAATTCTCGATTACACGAGTAGAAACATTGGACTACTCGAGTATTAGATGAACTACTCGAGTATATGATTTAGTCTACTCGAGTAAGTAGGAACTACATGAGAGTCAGAATCAAATTACTCGAGACAGAAGATAGAACTACTCGAGTATATATAATACTACTCGAGTATTTCACTTAGACAAATTTGAGAAGAGAAAATCTGAAAACTGGAGAGATAAAAGGAAACTACTCGAGTATACAAGATGAACTACTCGAGAGTCATAATTGGACTATTCGAGTATATCTTAACTACTCGAGTATAAACTCAGTAACTTACTCGAGTAAGTAAGGGACTACTCGAGTACTTTACTTAGAAAATTTTTTCTGACAGATTTTCTACTTCTATGGGAAATCAGCATCAAGTCTTTTCACATAGTCTTAGAGCTTGAATATGAAGTGTATCCCAATACAGAGGCTACACATGAGTTAACACTTTGGAACACATAATGAGGGATTACATTGTATGGTCCTGTGTTTGGTGACTCATTGTAGACTGACATTGGTCTACACTTCCCATTATAATCCTGCAAACACATAACTCAAACAAAGCATCAAATACAACTTAATTCATCTTAGTTCAAAGGTGACTTCATCAAATCTGGGTTAGTGTGGATACATTACCCAACACATTTCGTCAAACTCTTGTCGACGAACTTATAACTTTTCGTCGGACACAGACAGACTTAATAAAAATCATGACTTTGACAGAAACTCTAAACAATCTAGAAAACCCTTTAATCCACTTGCTGATTGGGTAATTCCTCCCAGACGATATCATCCCTTAGGATATAAATCTCAACCTGAATTTTCAGTAATATCAAGCTTTTCTTATCAACAAAATAAAGGACCCAAGGTTACCTGGGTCAAGAATAACTAATTGTTTTCTCTGCAGGTAAAGAGCTGTCTAGCTGTTAATCAAAAATGGTATCTGGACAGTGGATGCTCCAAGCATATGACTGGAAGAAAGGACAACTTAAATAACTACAAGTCCAAGCTGGGACTAAAGGTTATCTTTGGTGATTCAAATTGGGGCTAGTTAGAGGGCTTTGGAGAAGTAAAGATGGGAGCAGTCACTTTCAAAAAGGTGATATATGTAAGTGGACTCAAGCATAACCTCATATCAATAAGTCAACTATGTGATGAAGGTTATCAGGTACATTTCAACTCAAAATCTTTTATTATTTCTAATAAAGAAAACAAAATGTTTTAACTGGAAATAGACAAGGTAACATATATATATTAGATTTGCATTCTGCAACTTCAGATATCTGCCTACTTAATATTGTTAGCAATCAAAAAGATCTTTGTCATAAAAGACTAGGACATGTTAATATGAAATATATTGCTAGGTTATCTAAAGAAAACCTTGTAAGAGGTTTGCCTTTTGGTCCCTACAAGAAGGAAGGCATCTGCAGGGCTTGTCAACTAGGCAAGCAAACTAAATCTAGTTTTAAATCCGTTAATAAGAGTGATTCACCTATGATTTTGTACTTGCTACACATGAACCTTTTTCGACCTATTGCTGTACAAAGCCTAGGAGGGAAATCTTATACCTTAGTTATTGTAGATGACTTCTCACGATTCACATGGGTGTTCTTTTTGAGATCTAAGTCAGGTACACTTAAAGTTCTTACAGATTTTCTCAGGACCATACAGATTAAACTTGTCTATATATACACCGATTTACAAAGAGCAGATATTTTCACCAAACCCCTAGATGAAAGAAATCACTTGTTCTTTATAAATCAGTTTGGAATGATAAATGGAGAAGCTTTAATTTAATTTCTGTCTATGCTCGACGAATTTTTCAAAGTTCGTCGAACGGAGATCGACGAACAGAGATAAGTTCTAGAGTGTTTCGTCGAACAACGATCAATGAATTCTATGTGAGTGAAGTTACTTTCATCGAACGGAGATCGACGAATCTGCTTTAGAAAAATTTTGTCAAACAGAGCTCGACGAAATGTTTTCAAATCTTCAAACCAAGCTCGACGAATTATTTAACTACAAAACATTTCGTCGACCTCAGATCGAAGAATTCTTTTATTTTTCGTGGAACAGAGTTTCTCGATTCATATTCTGAAAAAACCATATATTTAGGTTTTTCTTCAACCTCCATCCCGCGCTTTAAGTTCCATAGCACTTGATCTATATTTCTCTCTTGCAGATGCACTATGGAGATTCCAACGGGCAGTCTTACAGCAATGAAATCTGATACTGGATTTGATGTAAACTTCGAGTTGTCTCAACACTCAGATCCAATCTTCCTGAACATCCAGAAACTGCTTGAAGATCAGTAGTTGAAGAATCTGATGTCCACCAGAATCAAGTTAGCCAACGTTGAGATCAGGGAATGGGTCTACACCTCCTCCGAAACAGATGAAGACACCATGACAGTCACAATATCGGGTAATGCAGTCTCTCTTACCCCCGCAGTTTTAACAGAGATTTTTGGAATAGTAAATGGTGAAGAGAAACTGGAAATTGATAGTGATGAATTTAGTGAAATGTCAAATAAGATGGGTTATTCTAGAGAAACCCCCAACAAGCTGCTAAAGAATCATCTATCTGCTGAGTATAAGTTTCTAGCATATATTATGGGGAAAGTACTGCTGGGCAAGCACACAGCCCATGACTAGATCACTAGGTATCAATTCTTAGTGATATGTGCTGTGGTGAATAAGAAGCATGTAAATTGGGCAAGGCTTATGTTTGAGCTTATTAGGAAAAAGAACACCAAAAAGGAGGTGTGTTTTGGAAGAATTCTGGGAATCTTCCTTCAGGAAAAGGCTGTTGAATCCCTGATCACACTGACCATAATTCATAAATGCCTCCAAGAGCCTCACCTGTGCCCTCTTTGGTAGGTGGGAGAGGACCATCACCAAGCACTCCAAGGCTTCTTCCTCTTCCTCCAGGCCTTATGAGATTACAAGGGCTGATCCAGCCACTCCCCACCCTGCTGAGGATGTCCCTACTCCACCTCCACCACCTCCAGTCATCCAAAGCCATCCTCAGATGGTACACCAACTCCTCTCACCAGTTCATTCCAATGTTCAAACCACAGTACATACTCTTACACATCCATATTCTCCAATACATGCATCACAAACTCATATTCAAATTCATACATAAACTCAATCCCCATATGGTACAACAATTCCATCACCACCCTCATCTCCCCTACCACCACATTTGGCTGATATTCCCGTTTCCAATCTCTCATCCCTACCATCCTTCAATCTACTATCATCCCCCTTCACACTCCCTCTTCCCCAGATAAACCTATGCAAGATTCTTTCCCTCCTCCTCCACCATCATCTTCCATCCCTCCTTCTGTCTCCACTATGACACCTTCTAAATTCCTGCCACTGGACCCATCCATCATTCCACATCTTATAACACTTCTCACTCCCCTCCTCAAAGCCCTTATGGCAGAGGCTATTTCACCACTTGCTTCCTCCATCTCTTCTCTTGTTGATCAAATCTCTGCTCTCTCTGCTCCTCCCTCTTCAGTTAGGAGCCTGGCTCTAGTATCCACTAAAACCAGGCAGGGGGAGATACTCTTTCAAGAAGTAGTAGCAGTAGCAGCAGAAGAAGTAGCCACAGCAGTAAATGTATAAGAAATAGCAGCAGAAGAAGCAGTAGCAGGTGTAGATGCTGATGATGAATTATTTGATTTCATTAATTTTATTAAATCTGATATGGATGTGGATGAGACAGTCTTAGATAAAATAAAAACTGCTGGTGATTATATTATAAATCCCACAGTAGATCTGTTGAATTTGTTGAATGTTTTTGATACAGTTTATTTGAATGAACTTTCAAAGTACAGCATAAATCCATCTTTGGCTATAGTCCCATATACCTCCCCAGTAAGCCCCAAGGTTACCATATAACTCAAGGCTAGTTTTTCCATTTTAGAGGTCTCTGTTCCTCCATCTCCACCAAAAGCTGCTTCCCTCATTTCTTCATCCCTTCCCAGAGTCATTTCTGCTCCAACTTTTGTTATGGATGACTCTCCAATGCCTGATCTTGATGAATTGATCATGGCTGATATAGAAGAAGAGAATAAATCAGTTGCTGAAAGCACTGATGTGTACAGTTCTCTAAATCCAGCTCCTCCTCTAGCTCCTTCCCAGGCAGAAAAACCCTTGATATCTGTAGAGGCTCTGAAAGAAATAAATGTATTATATGATACTCCTCAAGACTCCTCAGATGACGATGATGAAGAAGAGGATTCAAATTACAGTCCCTCTACTAAGAAAAGGAAATTTTCTAACAAGAGGAATGCTCCTCCACCTACTGCTCCAAAACCCAACCCAACACATGATACTCCCTAATACATTCTTCAGAACATCACTCCATATAAGGGCATGCCAGCATGGATGTGGATTTCCAAGACCCAGTAGAAAGATAAAAAGAAGAGTAGGAAATACTCACCTCCTCCTCAGAGATTCAAAAAAGACCCTCCTCCTCCCGCTCCACCTGCGGCTGGTGCTTCAGGTTCTTTATGTCAGAGGACTACCCAATATCAAACATATCAGAGACATCATGGAAAGATCCTCCACATCTTCTGGAAGCAGCCATCAGAGGCACTATTCTTCAGGCAGGCAACATCAACAACAACACCAACATCAACATCAATAACAACAAATCACTGAAAATCAGAAAGCTAAAAGCCCAAGAAGACCTGTGTCTCCTCTTATACCTTTTGAAGACCCAGAAACAATTACAACAACAAGGATGGCTAGGTTCCAGGAATTTGTTGGCCTAACCATGATCAAGAAGGCAAAAGCTGAAGGAAAGGGTCCCTCTCAATACTCAACCATGTCCAAATACAGGAAGGAGGAACTCAACAGGTTTGCCAAAGATAACAAATTCTTTAATGTTGATGATTATATGAAATTGTATCCAGAAGCTGTGGTGCCAAGGGCTACTTCCCTTAATATTATTGGAGAAGCTAATATGACATTGACAAAGACTCAAACAATAAATCCAAATAGGGAAATCAATTTAACACAGCCTGGTGAAAAAGCTAAAGATGAGAAGCACAAGGAACAAAAGAAGAAGAAATGAATTTTGAACTGTTTTAGTTTCTCTGTTTTCCTAAAACTGCTTATCTATTTTTTGATACAAAGCTCTCTTTACATATATATTTGATGTATATGTTAAATATTTCCTGCCATATATATCTTTCTTGCTTTGTAAATATTGTGTGTCTGCATTTAGTGACCTCTGCCAAATAGGGGAAGATTGTTGGATCCCTAGTTGGATTTGGGCTAGTTCACTAAACTAGGATTTTTGACCCAACATGTATAATTAGGGTCATGTCTGTGTCCTAGAGTACAGGCCATGTCATTAGAATCAACACTGCATGGACCAGCCATCAACAGACTGCAGAAGACTCAAGACTTAGAGAAATTTCAAAGACTCAGGAAAATGAGTTCGACGTTCGTCGAACTCAGCTCGACGAAAGTCATGCTCAACTCGACGAACTCAAAGACAATTCTCTGAGTTGATCTCGACGAACATAGTTCTTAGGTCGACAATTTCTGGATGCTCTACTTCAACATTCCAAATCCAGAATCATTTCTCTGAACTCCAGTCGACAAAATCATATTCTCAGCTCGACGAACTTAGACCACAGTCTTGACAAGTTTTATCAAGTAGCAGTTAGCAGTTCTTGGGTCGAAGAACTTAGTTCTCAGGTCGAGGATTTCTGGATACTCTACTTCAACATTCTAAAGTCCAAGAATCATTTCTATGAACACTAGTCGACGAAGTTAGATTCTCAGCTCGATGATCTAGATGCACAGAATTGGCGAGGTTCTAGAGAAAGTAGTTAATTGTTCTTTGGTTGACGATCTTGTATCTAAGGTAGACAAAGAACAATTATCTGGTCGACGAACATAGCTTCTCAGGTCGACAAACTCTTGACCCAGGTCGATGAATTCTATTCTTTGCTCGATGATTTCTGTGCAGTTCCAGGCATGGACTTTTCCTTCCTTCTATCCTTATTTTATTGCAGTAATTCCTGAATAATCAATGCTCAATATTCTCTGAATATTACTGTTAGAAGCAGCATTGATTATGACCTTCATCAGGATTATTACTTGCCGTTTTTCAATGAGAAAGTTTGGGAAATCAATTAATGCAGACATTCTCAAGGCCGTCAGTAATCAATGCAGGAAGGAATTCAAAAAATTCAAAGGAGAATTTCATAGAAAATATAAAAGGGCTTTCTTCCTTCTTCACGATAGATAAGAGGATAGACAGAGTGTTGATGCACGAAAACGGACAGGGAGTCGGGCACCACCAGCTAACGGTTCGAACACCGGGGAATAGGGGAGGAAAGGAGGAGACTGTCGACCAATCGGTTACTAGCGGTCGCGGCTAAAGGACCGGAAAAGGGGGCCGCTGGCAGCGGCAACAACAGAGTTCGCCCGCCGCGGCTTAAATGCCACTCTTGCGGCGGGCTTTCCTTTACTTCAAAATGAGAAACAGTTACAACAAGTAAAAGAAGAAGCCGGCCGGACTACAAGCCGCAATACACTAGACTTGAGACCGCAGCTCTTAACAGGTGAGCTACTGCATCCCAGTCAGCGTGTCTTGGGGAGTGCACCCTCCCCCTATTTATAGGCTCGGGGGCCTGCCCAAATGGGCAGGGCTAAAGCTACCAGCTGCCCGGGGTACAGGAGAACCGGGCAGAGGTGAGGGGAAGAAAAAGAGAAAGAAACAAGAAAGGAGGGAAGCCGCGCGGCCTGGCGGATTCCTCCTGGCGAGCTGACGGCTGGGTCCTTGGGCCTTGTCGCTGAGCAGGGGGCGGCGTTGGCAGCGGCCTGACATGGAGACCGCCCGGCTTGGAAGGCTTGGCGGCTTGAATAGGCAGGCCGCCCGGTTTGGAAAGCTACGCGGACAGGTCGCGGATTCCGGGCTTATCATAATCCCCGCACATTTTTAAGTTTCCAAAAAACTTCGAAAATGTAGAACTAAGCCGGAGACCGCGACTGCTTCATCGTCGTCTATAAAATCCCCTGACCCTTGACATTCTTCAGGATTCCTGCCAAGCCACGGGTCGCTACTCGCCACTTACGGTCAGAATTTTGCAAGCCGACGCGATTTCTCTAGCGATGGATGTGATGTCATCAATGCTAGCCCGCAACAAGAAACCGCCAGAAATGAAGCAGAGCCGGAGCGAGAACTCGAATGATTCTGCCCGCCAGACTGCCAAGAAGACTGGGAAGCCGGAGACATCAGCGGCTTCTGGAGCTGAAAAGAGGCCGACAGAGATCGTCGGCGGACCATCGCAGGCCGCAGTAGATCCCAAAGCGGTTTCGAAGGCCGCTCCACTGCAAACCGGAATTGCCAAATCCTTCGACCAGACTTTCTCTCCATCAGGAGAACCACTCCTAAAAATCGGTGGGACGGAGGAGAAGAGTGTTGAATCTGGGAAACCGTCCGAATTGCCGGGCAAGGTCGACTTAATCGTTGTGGATGACAACGAGCCGGAGAAGGCACAGGAACCCGAGCGGACTTTGGTTGAACAGCACAAGCGGACTGAAAAGGTGTTCGGCTCCCTGAAATGGCGGAAAGAAAGGAGCGAAACCCTTGAAGAAAGGATGAAGAGAAAGATGAGGAAGCTGCATGCCAGAAACCGGAACATTTCCGAAAAGACCGGCGCGGATAGTCTGCAACACAGGCCGCACGAGAAGGAGGTACCCGAGAACCCGGCTACACCGGATCACAAGCCGAGTGAACTGGAGAATACGCCCGCGGTTAGCGACTCACTCAGCGAGCTCCTGAAGGGCATGGAGACCCTCCAGCGGCAAGACGCGCTATTGTCGACACCAGCGGCCTCTAAGGAGGTTGACCGCCCCGATATCCAGGTTATTGGGGAGAAGCCTGGCGAACCGGCTTCCGCGGCTTCTGAAGGAGCCGAGAAACTGAAGCTCCGTGAGAAGATGGAGGAGATGAAGAAACTGATCGCCGAGAAGCCGGTGGCGACCACACATCCATTGCTGCAAGGTAAACACCGGGACGTTAGGCGAATTATTAAATTCTACAAGTCGCGGTCAAGGAAGAAGGGGGCGAATATAATACTAAATCCGCCGGCCAGCTTTTTCCTGACCCCGGCTCAACTGAAAAGCCGAGCTAAGGAAACCGAGCGGCTATGGAAAGAAAAGCTGAAGAGGATAGATCCTGAGCGGCTCAGACGGCCAGTGAGTAAAATCCATACCGCGGCCTCTGGAGGAGATAAACATCAAACCGGCGATCTCATCCTACCGATTTCCTTACTAGAAGGTCGCAACAATCCGGCTGAACCTGACTGCGGTTTTTCTTCTGCAGGTGTACCGGAGACCGCGATGAAACCGGGCGACTTGACGTCGTTTTTGTCTATGCTGCCACCGCCTCCGCCTCCAAGTGTTCGCGAGAAGGAGATGGCCGACTTCCAGAAGGACGTCGGCATGCTGCAGACGGCTTTGGACGCGGCCACCGAAACCCTGCGGATTAAAGATGAACAGCAGCAGGTTGCCCAGGAGGCCGCGGAAAAAAGGATCCAAGAGCTGCAAACCACCCTGGAGCGAGAGACCGCAAGGTTGCAAACTACGCTTGAGCAGGAGACGGCGAGGATGAAGACTGCGATGGAATAAGAGACTGCCAGGCTCCAGACCGCGATGAAGGAAGAGACCGCCAGGCTCTAGACCGCGAGGAAGGAAGAGACCGTCAGGCTCCAGACCGCGATGGAAACCGCTGAGGCGAAGATTGGTGAGATGCAGGTCGCCTTGGAGCAGGAAAGGGCGGAGAAGTACTTGCTGATGGCCGCGCGGCTGGAAGGAGACAGAGAAGAGATCCCTCATGCGGAAGGCGGCGAGAACCAAGACCTGCCGGCGGAGACCGGCGGAGAACAGCGGCCTACACTACCAACTCCTGCAGAGTTGCCGGGTACTAGCCGCCCGGCCTCTGGCGAGAGTTCGCATCTGCCGGTGGCCGCGACGCCTAACCAGGTCGCAGTTCCAAGCGGTCTGGGGGTCCAGGCGATCCCCATGATTCCGTTTGCGAGAGTAGAGCGCGACGCTGCGCGAGTTCATCGGTCTCTGCATGCGCTTCATAATCTGGTTAGCCAGGTGTACGTTGCGATTGTGCAGACCGGTGAACAGGTCGCGCACATAGGAAGAGACAGGCCGGAAGACGACAAACGATCCTGAGCGACTTGAGAGAACTAAGCCGCGCGGACATTCGAATATTATGTTGTAATATATATTTTTTCTCTGGATGTTGAACAATTTGATTGTTGTAAACTGCTGTATTTTATTATGCTGTGAACTGAATGCGGCTTATGCAGTTTGAATTTATAATCCACATGTCTGCTGCTTTGTTCTGAGAAATTTAAAGTTTAGGAAAGTAGCCGCGCGGTCTGGCGAACAGAACGCCGGCTTGAATACTTGATATCCACATGATTCTCCATAGAATCTTTCTAAGTGCAGGAATATAGCCGTGCGGACTGACGGGCTAAACGGCGGCTTGGTCAATAAGCTGATCTGCGCTTCGAGTGGACTTAGGCCGCGCGGTCTGGCGACTAGCCGCGATTTGATGTTGGGCACTGTAGCTTCACGGATTTTCTATAAATAGAGCAGATCCCGTAGATTTCATCACAAATCAAGAAGGATGCGGGCTAAGTCCAAGTCGTTGCGGTCTGACAAGGCCACTGCGGTCAGGACAGACGCGATCTCCGCTTTCCACTCAGCTGACCATAAAGAATGTCGGCTTACAAAAGCCGAGCTGGATGACTTTGTCGAGAAACACATGCAAGGAAGTCCGCTGATCGCGCGGCTTCCCTGACAGAATGAGCGGATCAACTCCTCCAATGCAAATCAGATCGCGGTCCCGATCGACCACTTCGACTGCGGCTTCAGCTTCCCGATCTTGCTAGAGGCCGTAGCGGTCTTCGACCACTACGGGGTTGTGCCCGGGCAACTTCCCCCAAACTCGATAGCCGCCATCTACAGCTTCATCTCCTACCTCAGGCCGGAAAGAGTCCGCTTCTCTATGAGGCTCTTCCGAGAGTGCTTCTCGGTGCGGTCTATCCCGGACTCCGGGACAAAGATCTTCCGGGGGCACCTCTACTTCGGCTGCAGAGGGCTGAAGATAGTGAACCTGGCGAACAAGATCGCGAACTGGCCGGAGCGGTTTCTCATCTTCGAGGGAAACCTGGGGTTGCTGCCGGTCGACCCCCAGATCCGCGAAGAGGCCGCCTTTGGGAGCAGCGGCTTGGACAGCGTCGAGAAGGAGATCTACGACTTCTTCAAAGGCGAGCAGCTTGATGTAAACCACTACATCCCACTGTTGCTGTTGCTAGTAGGAGTAGAGGTGGAAGATAGTAAGCTCCAAGCCGGCCGACCTGATATCTTAGCCGCACGGACTGGGAACTAACTTTGCCTTTATCTTTGCAGCTGTTGTGGCGGTCCCGCTGAACAAGCCGCAAACTCCTGGCGGCCTGACTCTTACTCAAAGAGAAAAGAGAGCGAGGCGTGCCAAGACGGCGCGGGTTGCGGAGGAGGAGGAGTCGGACTCCTCTGGAGAGTTCATTCTGCAAGGAACCGGCAGCAGCTTGAAGGATGTCCACGGCGATCCGGCCTTGCAGTGGAGTCCGGACGGCAAGTCGGTGACGATCTCCACCGCCCTCCCCTACTGGGGGCAAGAAGAAGTAAGCCGCCACGCGAGCGCGGTTGGCGGTGCGCTGTACGGTAAGCGCAACTTGAAGGCGATGCGGCGAGTTCCTCCAGACGACCTGCCGCGGCTAGCCGCGCAAGTCGGCGCGAGGAGCTTCGTGGCAAGTCACTTCATGGGGCTTGCCTACAAGCAACTGATGAAGGATAACAGCGGCCTGAAGATACAGTTAGGCGAACAACAAGAGGAGAACAAGCGGCTTAAGGAAAAGGAGGCGGTATGTCATTACCAATACTCGTGCGGTTAGCATTATGTAACCGCGTGACCTTACCTTTACTTTTGCTTTGCAGGAAATGTATAACCCGGCCAATCCCATCTTCCAAGACCAAGTCTTCCCCCAACTCGTCCAAGGGATTGATGGAGCGCTTAACCGCCTCCGCGACCTTGGCGGCTTGGCCAGCGGCTTCACCGACTTTACATGCGCCGACATCTACCCCTCCCTGAAGGAGCAGGTGGCCGACGTCTATAGGTCGATCAAGGGCAAGGCCAAGGTCGGGGAAGAAGTCGGCGAGGTGGTGGGAGACGCCGTGGAAGAGGTCGGCCAGGGAAGCCGGAGTCCACGCACATCTCCTGAGTCCGGCGGCCAATAGTCGGAGACCGCGCGGCCAGACTCGACAACTTCTGATGGTTCAGCGAGCTCCGCAACTAGCAGCGGGTACTCTTTATCATCTGTCGATATTGGCGATGACAGTGATTTGGATTCTCCTACGACTAAGAAGCTCAAACCGGGCGATTAGAAAATCTGTAACTTGTTTTTGTATTTTGAACTTTTTGAAATCGGCGGTATTGTTTTTGTAACCGCGCGATTAAGACTTTGTAATACTTAATGAAATGGAAATGAAGGCATTTTTACCTTTCTTTCTGTTATATTTCATTTTTCTTACTTGACTAAGTCCGCGCGGTCTCAGTTTAGCTTCCGATTTAAAATATAAGTATGTAAACCGGCTGAGTTTGCGCTGCGACTTCAACAAAGCTATCCACAAGAGAGAGATATTTTCCTGCGGTTTATACCGGAGTGCACGTCGACGATAAGCCGAGCGGCTAACAAATTAAACCGCAATTTTCCTTAATGAATTATTCAACGTTATCTGCTGGAAGGGCTGAATTGCCGCGGCTTGCTCATACATAAACCGTGACCGCTAAGCCGCGCGGCCACTTGTCGCAGTCAGCAGACATCCACAACATTGAAATATTAGATTGCGGCTAGGGCGAACTCTGAAACGAATTGCCCATTTGATTAAAGGAACAAGAATAGAGAAACAAGCTTCGGCTTCCGATAATACAGGCCGATATAGGCATATGGAAGCCGGGAATTGTTGTGACGACAGTTCGCTGATTAGCTAATATAATTAATACCATAAGCCGGCAGATCAATGCCAGGAATTAAGTGCCAGACGCAGGTCGGGCGACTTCCTTTAAATATGAATAACAAACCGGCAACTGATATATTTGAGCCAAATAAGATACTGAATAGCGGATAGGCGGATGTAAGTCGGCCGAGTTCCCAAATATATTAATGATAATCCGGCAGGTAGGAACAGGAAAGTTAAAAAACTTAAGCCGGAAAATGAAACCGGGCGGCTTGTGTAATTAATTATACAACCTGCACAGGCCGCTTAGTAAAACCGCGAGATAGCGGATAGGCGCGTGTTGTCCTGCAAAAATAGGTGAAGACATGCACTTATGTGTCAATGTGGGCAGGTGCGCGCGACATTGCTTTCCACACAAAGAACACATAAGCGAGATCGAAATTCTTAAAATCCATGACCGATGTCAAGCGGGACAAGTACGCAACGTCTGCGACTGAAGTCAAGCAGGACAAGTACGCAATGTCTGCGACGAAGGTCAAGCGGGACAAGTACGTAATGCCTATCTGTGACTGAAGTCATGCGTGACGGGTACGCAATGTCTGCGACTGAGGGTCAAGCGGAAAACCCACTACACATCTGCGACTGAAGTCAAGCAGGACAAGTACGCAATGTCTGCGACGAAGGTCAAGCGGGACAAGTACGTAATGCTTGTCTGTGACTGAAGTCAAGCGAGATGTGGAGGGCTTAAGAATTCGAAAGGGGCTCTTGCCCCTACATGCATGCATATTGGCATAAAGAGTAAAGCTAAAAATAAGCTTCAAATGAAAAAGTAACATTTGCATGATGTTAAGGAAGTGACAAAGGATATATATCTGTAGTTTTATCATGCCTCATTAATACCGATTGTGAAGGAGATGTTATTTACTATTCTGAACATAAGCACTTTTCTTTATAGAAAGAAAGAGGAATCACTGCTTGAATTATTGAGCAAGAAATGGAAGATTGCCTTAGAGAGTTACTAAATAACATATCCTTGCAGCTTTCCAGCTCTTACAAGTTGATTAGCCAATTCCCTGAGAGCTATGCAATCTTCTGCTAGATGACCAATATCTTTATGATACTTGCAAAAAAGTTGCTCGTGCCGATACTTGATATTGGATTTCATACGCCGAGGCTTCTTGAACTCAGGCATTCCCTGAATGATTATCAAAAGATCTTCCATAGGAATTTTGAACTTAACATACTTACCTGAACCTTTTCCATACTTTGGAATTTTATCCTGGCGAATATAAGGAGACTTGGAATATTCAACTTGCAAAACATCTTGTGAGGAAGTAGATTGCTGTTGACCAGAAGTCCCTTGAGATTGTTTGGCCATTTGATTCAGAAATGAAACATAACCTTTATTTGCCTCTTCGCCCATTATGAATGTATTAACTATATCAATAAGATCTCCGTAGCTTTTGGGATACTTTGTGGTGAGCTTGAATTTCAATGGGCCTTCTTGAAGTGCATTTATGAAAGCATACAAGTAATAGTCTTGATGGACGCTACAAATATCTAAGACCTCCTTTTGAAACAGATCAACAAAATCTGGATTAGACTCGTCAATTCCTTGCTTGATTCGGAAGAGAGCTCCAACGTCTCTTTTCCGCTTCCTGTGAATAGCAAATCTAGAAATAAATTGACTTCGAAGATCCTTAAAGCTGGTTACTGATCGAGGTGGGAGGCTATAAAACCATTCTCTTGCAACATTGCCAAAAGATATAACGAAGAGTTTGCATTTTACTCCATTTGACACTTTTCTCAATGAAATAGCTGATTCAAAAGCTTGCAGATGAGAAAACGGATCATCACATCCAGAATACTCCGGGAGACGCGGTACTCTGAAGTCATCGGAGACAGTATCCCACTGAATTCGATTAATGAATGGAGAAGGGGCCTCTTCTTCGTCCTCACAAAGAGGTTCATTTGCAACAGATTCTAGTCCACGCTCAACACTATTTGCAAAAATTTCTCTATAAGGGTCAACAACCTCACTATTAAAATACGAGCAATCCTGCATTTCTGAGAGATCTGTAGTAACTGAGATGCGGCTTGATTTATCATGACCCTTTGCAGGATTCATCATGAAAAGAAAGAATAGCCGAACTTTTTCAAGAGACCGCAGAACAGCGGCGGCTTAATGTGGCGGCTAGAGGATACTGCAAACCGATAAGAAGACCGGCTGAAAAGAGAGCAGATAGAATGCCAGGTTCCACAGCACTGGAGGCGGGCTGAAAACCTTAGCCGGCTAAGCCACGGCTTGCTCGACAGGCCGCCGAACTCTAGAGGATAGAGCGGTCTAATTAGCTAGACCGCTTATTTCATCGATTAGTCGAGATCTGAAGCCCGCGTGTTAACTGTTGATGCACGAAAACGGATAGGGAGTCGGGCACCACCAGCTAACGGTTCGAACACCGGGGAATAGGGGAGGAAAGGAGGAGACTGTCGACCAATCGGTTACTAGCGGTCGCGGCTAAAGGACCGGAAAAGGGGGCTGCTGGCAGCGGCAACAGCAGAGTTCGCCCGCCGCGGCTTAAATGCCACTCTTGCGGCGGGCTTTCATTTACTTCAAAATGAGAAACAGTTACAACAAGTAAAAGAAGAAGCCGGCCGGACTACAAGCCGCAATACACTAGACCTGAGACCGCAGCTCTTAACAGGCAAGCTACTGCATCCCAGTCAGCGTGTCTTGGGGAGTGCACCCTCCCCCTATTTATAGGCTCGGGGGCCTGCCCAAACGGGCAGGGCTAAAGCTACCGGCTGCCCGGGGTACAGGAGAACCGGGCAGAGGTGAGGGGAAGCAAAAGAGAAAGAAACAAGAAAGGAGGGAAGCCGCGCGGCCTGGCGGATTCCTCCTGGCGAGCTGACGGCTGGGTCCTTGGGCCTTGTCGCTGAGCAGGGGGCGGCGTTGGCAGCGGCCTGACATGGAGACCGCCCAGCTTGGAAGGCTTGGCGGCTTGAATAGGCAGGCCGCCCGGTCTGGAAAGCTGCGCGGACAGGTCGCGGATTCCGGGCTTATCACAGAGAACCGTAAGACAAGCAATCATACAGTAACACAGTCAAGAAATAAGAAGCCGTAGACCAGACCAAAGAAATAATATCAAGCTGAAGAAGAAGAAGAATATCCATTAAAATCAAGAGTCTTCTTCATTCTTTATTCCAGTATTCTTCAAAGATAACAAAAACTCTATCAGTCAAGAAGTTCCTGGATATCTTCTGGTCAAGGCTAAAGATTGAAGACCTACTCACCCTGAAGCAATGCTTAAGACTTCCTGAGTTCAATATCTCAAGGGGAGCTTTGTTAACATCAAAGATTCACTAAGTCTTCTCAGTTGTATTTGAGAAAGAGAAGATACCATCACTCTCTCATCCCATCACTGTACAAATGGTTCTTTAACTCCCTTCAAAAGTTATTCCTGGTTGCAAGTCACCTGATCAAAAGGCTTGAGATTGGTTTTTTGAGCACCTGATCAAAAGCTCATTAGTGGCAGTCACCTGATCAAAACCTGTTAGTGGATTCCTACCAGGGTGGTAGAAGAGTGGATGTACCCAGGTTGGGGAACCACTATAAAATTGTTGTGTTGTCTGGTTTCCCTCTTTCTTTTGTTCTTGTTGTGCCTATGTTAGTTAGTTTTACTGTGCTAGTTTTAGTTAGTTTAATTTTTGTTGTGTCTGTGATGGATTAATTTATCTTAGGATAGCTCTTTTACTTACAACATATTTTGGTTTCAAATAGCTTCCTTACATTGCAGTTTTTATTAATTAGCAAAAAACTGTAAAGTTCAAAGATACTCTATTCACCCCCCTCCCCCCTCTAGAGTATATCAGGTCTAACCCTCACTTTCATAGTGCAACTATAGACACCAACACAACCACTCCTTTGTTGCACTTTTTAAAGAACGACCCAGGTTTAGAGCTCAGAGGCCGCAACTTGTCCGCCCCTCGACATCGCACAAACAACAGTTTTTTACAAACAGACATACAACATTACCTTACAACAACAGTAAAGTACACTCTTTTACTTCATTTCCGCTCGTCCGCATCTTTTATAATTAGGGTAAAAGAGTGTACTTTACCGGAAATGAAGTTAAAGAGTGTACTTTAGTTTTGTTGTAAGGTCGTAATGTTGCCTTCCGTTAGCATCATCATGGCTCCTAACATTTTTATGTTACAGCGCCTCGGCAATCGAATCATCATCAAGTAGTGGCGGCGATGTCGCGGCATTAGGATGTTACGCGAGCTCTATATTCTCTAATGAACAAAGAAAAACCAATAAGTTTTATGAAGGGTTACGGGATGAGTTGAGATTGCTGCTCTCGAGTTCAGTGAACCAAGGGTTTCAGGCGTTGGTCGATACTGCGCGTGCGCTGGAGAAGGAAATGAAGTGGGTGCAAGGCAAAAAGGACTTGGCGGTGACAAAACCAGAGTTCAAAGCACCCCATCCTGGAAAATCGTACTACCAAAAGAAATGGGGCAAGAGGTCTAAGCCTTCTGGACAGGCTCCTTCTAAGGTTACGTCGAGAGCAACTTCGGGGCAAGAGTCTCATACCTGTATTACATGTGGTAGAGTGGAGCATATAGCCCGTAACTGTCGGCTTTGTCTGCCGAAGGTGGAAAAAAAGATGGGAGCATCTTATGCTGAGAAGTGAAAGGCAGTGGTGGAGTCTTCTACATCCCAAGCGCAGCGCCAAGTTTATAACCTTGGCCATCAGGAGACCATCAAACAAAGTGATATTGTCATAGGTATGATTTAAGTTATTGATTGCTTTTCATATTGCATACTTTGTATGTCGCTTTTGTGTGATGTGTTTGCCACAGGCTTTGTCCTGATTCGGAAAAATTCGACGAGAGCACTCTTTAATACGGGTGCGTCGCATTCATTTCTGTATAAGGACTTTGTAGCTCGAAATGGAGTACCGAGTCATGTGATGACAGATAGTATAAAGGTGTTATTACCGAAGGGTTGTGTGATGCTTGCGGATAGGGCTTGTGATGTGGAAGTTCAAATAGGAAGTTGGGATTTCGGTTTGAGTGCATCTGTGCTACTGATATCGTAATTTGATGTGATCTTTGGTATGGACTGGCTCTCGGAGCAGCATGCCTTTATTGATTGCAATTCAAAGGAGATCACGCTAGGCCAGAATACCGAGCTTGAGACTAAGTTCTCTAGTATGCGAGGAGTGAGCGGGATTTTGGTGTCTGCTCTCCAAGTAGGCAATGCTGTGCGGAAGGGTGCAGAGTTATTCTTCACGCTTATTCAGGCGGTTGAGCCGAAGGCCAGTGTTAGCAATATTCTGATTGTTTCGGAGTTTGTTGATGTATTTCCTAAGTATCTTCATGGGTTACCACCCCAGCGGGAGATCTACTTCATAATTGAGTTGGTGGCAGGTGTGAAGCCTGTGGCCCGCTCGACATATCGCGTCGCACCAAAGGAAATGGCTGAATTGAAAGTCCAATTGCAAGAATTGTTGGAGCATGGATACATACGCCCAAGTATGTCACCATGGAGCATGCCTATTTTGTTTGTGAAAAAAAAGGATGGTAGTTTACGGTTATGTATTGACTATCGTGAATTGAATAAGCTGACAGAGAAAAACAAGTATACGATTCCATGGATAGATGACTTGTTCGATCAGCTAGCTATATCAACCGTCTATTCTAAGTTTGATTTGAAATCTATATATTACTAATTGAGTATTCGGGAAGGTGACATTCCCAAGACAGTGTTTGGAACACGCTACGGTCATTATGAGTTCACTGTAATATCGTTTGGGCTATATTATGCGCCATCGGTGTTCATGGACCTAATGCACCGAACGTTCCGAGAGTACTTGGATCTGTTCGTATTTGTATTCATTGATGATATCTTGGTGTACTCTCCATCTGAAGAGGACCATGCGAACAATTTACGGTTGGTGTTGCATACCCTGAGGAGGAATAAGCTTTATGCCAAGTTCTCAAAGTGTGAGTTCTGGCTATCTTCAGTGGCTTTTCTTGTCCATGTGGTAAGTGGAGAGGGCATAACAGTGGATCCGTCAAAGATAAGAGCCATAAGTGAGTGGCCAGTGTTGTCTTCTATGGCTGAAGTCAGGAGCTTCCTTGGATTGGCGGGCCACTACAAACGTTTTGTAGAAAACATCTCACGGATCGCTTTGCCTCTTACCACATTAACGAGGAAGGATCAGAAGTTCGTTTGGACGACGAAGTGCGCGCGAGCTTTTGAAGAGCTAAAGATTCGTTTGAACACGACGCCTGTTTCGACATCGCCATGTAGTGCAGGCGGCTATGATATTTATAGTGACAGTTCAGGGAGCGGCTTAGGCTGTGTTCTTCTTCGGTTTGGTAAGGTGACTGCTTATGGCTCACGCTAGTTGAAAGTGCATGAGCGAAATTATCCCGTCCACGATTTGGAGTTTGCGGCGGTGATCTTTGAACTTAAATTGTGGCACCACTACTTGTATGGTGTAAAAGTGGATATCTTTACAGATCATAAGAGCCTAAGATACCTGTTGGATCAGAAGGAACTTAATCTGCGACAACTGTGTTGGATGGAGTTCCTCGGGGACTACACATTTGCTATTCATTATACTCCCTGGAAGGGAAACGTGGTCGCAGATACCTTGAGTAGTCGAACTCTAGCAAGGGCAAGGTTGCTGCAGATGCATGATGAGCATCTAATCTAGGAGTTAGAAGTGATAGAGATTTCTTGAATTGACAAAAATTTCATAACCGATGTATGATTGAACTGGACGGAGGTACAATATGACCTTGCGTACAGGGTTTGGCGAGCAACAAAACTTGATGAAAGTCTCCGACGCTATGCTAAGGATGGGTCAGAAGTCCAATTCTCCTGGGATGATGGCCTATTACGTAAAGATGGCTGGTTGTGCGTCTCAAGTATGGGTATGTTGAGGGAAGCATTGATGTATGAAGCGCATTTTACAAAATACACAATTCACCCTGGGAGCACAAAGATGTAAAATGATATGAAAGAGTTATTCTGGTAGCCCAGATTAAAGAAAGACATAGCACATTATGTGGCTAAATGTCAAACTTGTGCGTTGGTGAAAGCGGAATGCCAGAAGCCCGGAGTTTTCTTGTAGTCGTTACCTGTTCCAGAATGGAAGTTTGATGATATTTCAATAGATTTTGTGCACGGTTTGCCGAGATATCAATGCGAGAATGATTTAGTTTGGGTTATCGTAGACCGGTTAACTAAAGTGGCTCACTTCCTGCCGAATAAGACAGATAATTCAGTGGAAGTCTTGGCGAAACTTTATGTTGAGCAGATTGTCTGATTGCACGGTGTTCCCCGGAGCATCGTGAGTGACTGTGATGGGAGATTCACTTCAAATGATTGGAGGCTAATCCATCGGTTTTTGGGCACAAAGTTATAATACAGTACGATCTTTCATCCCCAAACGTATGGCCAAAATGAGAGAACCAACAGAACGATGGAGGACATGCTCCGAATGTGCGCCTTGGATTTTGGAAAGTGGTGGGAAGATCACTTCTATCTAGGAGAATTTGCCTATAAAAATAGCTACCAAGGGAGTATCGGTATGGCACCGTTTGAAGCGTTGTATGGTCGGAAATGTCGTACACCGTTAGCTTAGGCAAAAACAGACGAATCTAAACTATATGGGCGTAAAGAAGTCGAAGAAGCTAACTCGACGATACGCTCTATTCGAGAGAGGCTACTGATAGCCCAAGATCAACAAGCAAAGTACTACAACGCCAAGCACCGAAACTTGGAGTTCGCGGTGGGCGATTGGGTATATTTGAAGATCAAACCATTCAAAGGCGTGTCCAGGATTCGACGTCTGAAAAAGTTAAGTCAGAGGTATCTTGGTCTGTTTGAAGTGCTGGAGCGAATTGGGCAGCTGCTTATCGGCAAGCTCTTTCGACAGATTTGAGTGGATTACATGATGTGTTCCACATATCTGTACTTCGGAAAGCCATCGAAGATCCAGCTCAAGTAATTGAGGGAGATCGCGTACTAGTTGAGTATGGGATAACAATGAAGGTTAGGCCCATTCAGATCAAGGATAGAGCCGATAAACAGTTGCGAAACAAGACAATCGGGATGGTCAAAGTCTGGTGGGACAATTGTGGACGTGAGAAGCTAACATGGGAGCGGGAGCAGACCATGGAAGCTGAATTTCCCGAATTATTTGTTTAAACTATTGTACAGTACATCTCTTATTGTAACAGACATTTTGAAGTTATAACATTTTGATTGCTGAGTTCCTTGCTGTGTGCAAATTTCGGGACGAAATTTCTTGTAAGGAGGGGAGGGTTGTAACACCCCAAATCCCAAAATTGGGTTCAGGCCAAAATTGAACTCGACAGTTAAGTTTGGCCGTATGGGGACTTCCCAGGAGGTCACCCATCCCAGTACTACTCCACCCAAGCACGCTTAAGTATGGAGTTCATTTACTTCTCATCACCAACTGAGATGCAGCTCAATTGGTGATGAGTTGTGGAAAAACTCCATAGTTAAGCGTGTTCGGGCTAGAGAAGTACTGGGATCAGTGAACTCATGGGAAGCCCCTGTGCAATCCACTTAACCAGAGAGTTTCGCTCATCAAAGGGAGGTTGTGGCCACCAACAACCCGCATGTGGAGGAAGATGGGTTGGGGTGCTTGGACTGCAGCCCGGTAGCGATGCTATAGGGGACTTTGGGACAAATCCCGGGTCCTTACATGCCTGCAGCAAACAGACATTTGAGAGACAATCCCAGCACTCTTATAATTAGAGATGCAAGCCAGGGTGTCACCAACAGAAGCAAAATTCAGAATGAAGCTCTCTTTATGAGCTTCCTGTCTTAGGTGGAGCCAAATATGTTTGGAGACGCCAACATGGATCCATTCTAGATCAATGCCATGCAAGAAGAACTCCAACAATTCAAGAAACACAAAGTCTAGAAATTGGTGGCAAAGCCATAAGGACATAACATCATTATCACCAAGTGGATTTTCAGGCACAAAATGGATGAACAGGGAGGCATAGTGAAGAACAAGGCCAGATTGGTATCTAAGGGCTTGAGGCAAGAGGAGGGGATGTACTTTGACCAAACATTTGATCCGATGGATAGGCTGGAGGTAATCAGATTGTTCTTGGCCTATGTAGCATTCAAGAGGTTGAAGGTCTAGAAGATGGATGTAAAGTGTGCCTTCCTAAATGGTAATCTGAAGTAAGAGGTATATATAGGGCAACCCTCAGGTTTTATACATCTAACCCTAACCTCTCGTGTATATTTACTTAAAAAGCATTGTATGGGATACAGTAAGCCCCAAGAGCTTGGTATGAAACCCTGCCTAGCTTAATCATTAAGAATAACCTCTTAAGCGGACGATATACAACAAATTGTTCCTAGGGGAAACAAAGGGCAAGTGTCTCTTAGTCTATATTTATGTTGATGACATTATCTTTGGGTCTACTGATGACAACCTTTGCAAATGGTTTGCCAACCTCTTGCAGGGAGAGTTTTAGATGTGCAGTATGAGATAGCTCAAGTACTTTTTAGGTCTCCAAGTGGAACAGTCTGAAGTGGGGATATTCATCTCTCAGATTAAGTTTGTCACAACCCGTATTTTCTCAACATAAAACATTATATCAGAGTAATAAAAAACACATGCCGTGATGCCATGCCGTGAAGGGGATAACTGCAGACCCTCTTGCAAGAACCTACTCATAACACTTTTTAAAGCACTCTCGAGTTTATCAAGAAGAAGACATATTTTTAGTTTTGTTTAACGGTCGTATCCCTCAGCTCAGTGGATTAACTTGTTCACGAATAAAAATATATATAAATACACAGCGAAAAAAACTTTACTTAATTCAATTATTATCCTACATTGAATAGAAGCATCCCAAAAGGTTAACTCATGATATGCATACTTCTAGATTTATTATAAGTATGAAAAAGAGCTTTTACGTTTGTTAAAATATAGGGTTATATGATTTAAAAGATGTTAGGAGTATGATAATAGTATAATTGTTCTGTTTATAACTTGAAAATAACAACATGCAATCCTAACATAAAACCTTCCCAGAGAGGAAATAAAACCAACAAATCATCTAAACAGAGACTTAGCATCTAACAAGCAACATAACATTCAACAAATCTCTGGTGGGCATCAACAACCTAACACGAACCCACCAAAGGGTATGTATGTCTGAACTAAAAACAAACAACAAAAAAACTATCTCAGTGAGGAAAAGGAAACTACAACAGCTGCAGGACACCAACAAATACCAACCCTAGCCGCTCGATCGTCTACTGCTCCAAGCCTAAGGAATTTAAAAGAAAATAATACCTCAGTAAGAAAATACATGTGGCAAACAAAGATCATTAGAAGCAATAATCAAAAGAGACGAAAGGGTACCAACCCAAATACAATTAAAAACTATCCAAATACAATAAATAAGTCATAACAGAATGAGAAAGAAATAGTTCTCAAGGGTATAAGTAAGAGAAGTTGCACCAACTGCGAAATAAAACCATGCTTCAATAAAATCTGCAAGTGTATGCATAATAACATATGTTTATCTAATAATAAGGAAGAGATAAACAGCTCCAAACATGTGAATCATTAACACTTGGCAAAAATGGTATTGAATCGGTGGTACATTATCCAACACGAACTATCAGACCAAACATCTAAAAAAGACACAGGCTAGGTGACCACAATGTCCAACTCAACCTAACAGGCCAAACATCTCAAAGAGGTACTGTGGTGGTGGCCACAATATCCAACACAACCCAACAGTTCAAACACCTCAAAAGGTACTGTGGTTGTGGAAATAATGTCCAACACAACCCAACGGTACATAAGAAAACAAACACCCACCATGTGTAATAATTCACGAACCGACACTGGTTTGGTGGTACGTTATCCACTGCCAACCATGGGCCACACCTAAACATCCATAAACACCGATAAAACCCTAACCAAAGCTCAGGATTTCTCCAATGAGAAAAAGGAACAAAAATCGCAAAAATCACCCTAAGGCAATACTCGACGAATTGACATCATTCGGCAAGAAAACTCCAAGTCCATACTGATTCGTCGAGTATACTCGACGAATACAGGAGATACTCGGCGAAAATGACTAACTTTGTGATACTTGACAAATCGTCTAAACTTACCTTGATACTCGACGAATCGGGGCAAATCATCCAAGTCCACGGGAAATTCGTCGATAATATTGGGCGAATTTGGAGTTCATTCAACACACGCGACGCCAAAGGCTAAACACTCAAGGCTCTTGACGCCAAAGGCTAAACACTCAATGACTTTGACACCAAACAACTTTCACTAATGAAATCGACGCCATGGCAATATTCGACAAAAAACACTTAGTATCACGGATCACTCGATGCTTTTAGCACGAAGACTACAATCGATCAATTCGCGAGAATACTCGATGTATTCTATTAGCTCAAGCTGATACTCGCTGAATTTCACTTAACCGGATTCAAAAATTATCCGATGAATTCCACACAGGCTAAATCCTACATATACGACGAATTCTACTCAGGCTAACTCCTATATATACGACGAATTCTACTCAGGCTAACTCCAACATATACGATGAATTCTACTCAGTCCAGCAATCATACTCGATGAAAACGGGTCAGTCGGTCTTCTACACTACCCAACAGATTCTGACCTACTCAAACCCTACACTACCCCTACATTCTAAGGAGGAAAGAAGAAGAAAAAATATACACAAAGAACTTAGCAAGGGGAAGAAATCACCACTTGCCTCAAAACTCCCGAAATCTGGCCAAATGAGACCTCCTCCTCAAGGATCTGCCCCAAGAACACCTTGTCTACACTTCATGAAACTTTTTGGGGCAAATGAGGGTCAAACCTGAATACCTTAACGACCAAAAATCCGAGAAATGGGAAAACCTCGCGGCACACATGAAGATCTCGGCGAGAGCTTTCTGAATCTATCCTCGAACGATGATTCCGAGCATCAGAACTCCTATAGTCGACGGTCAAAAGCTCTCGATGTCCTCTACTTCCTATCTTCCACGATTTGGTCCAACGGCTTGGCAAGAAGATGATGAATAGGGTTTTCATTACATAAAATATTTATATATAGATAACATTTGTTATTATAATAATAATTATAATGTCCAAATGACCAGAAACTCGAATTAACTCGGATTCCCACAAAATTCACTCCGGAGCTAAATATCGATGCTACGAATCCAAAGGCGAAGTCAAAATCAGAGTCCGACAAACCAAACTCGTGCAAAAATTCCCCGAAGTCAAAACAGGAACATCCCTAGAAAAGCTCCACCGAGTCCCCAAATAAACTCGGTTCGCAAGGGAAACTACACAAATAAACTAAAAATTAGCCGTACTAATTTTCCCCAAATCAAACCTCGGATAACAATGAGCAAAATCATGCTCCAACAACGACACCTGTTAACTAAGCGTGAACGTAATGCACTAACATCAAAAATACCTCACTAAAGATGTTTAAAATAAACATCGAAAAATCAGGGGTGTTGCAGCCACTCTCCCTAAAAGAAAGTTTCGTCCCGAAACATGATACTCAAACCAAAACTACTACTAAAAGGAAATAACCAATGGTTATCAAAAAGAAGCACTTACCAATGGAAAGTAGGAGAACAAATGAGGATGAGCTTCTCTTATAGCTGACTCCAACTCCCAAGTCGCGCTCTTAACATCTTGGTTTCGCCAAAAAACCTTGACCATGGGTATTTTCTTCTTTCACAACTCCCGATCCTGAGTATCCATAATACGAACAGTCATTTCAACATAAGAAAGATTAGGCTACAATTGGGGTACTGAGTCAAGGTCATGCCGGTCACTAAGCACACATTTCTGTAACTAGCTCACATGAAACACATTGTGCACACGAGGGAAATTTGCGGGCAATTCCAGCCTATAAGATGACACTCCATTGCGTTCAACAACCTAGAAAGGTCCCACATACCTGGGATCCAACATGTGGTTCCTTCCAAACCTCCTAACATCTTCCATCAGAGAAACCTTGAGAAAAACAATGTCCCCAACTGCAAACTCCAGATCAACCCTTCTACGATGAACATTCTTCTCATAACGCTCCTGAGCTATACGAAGCTTCTCTCAAATATGCATTACCATGGTATTCATTTCTTCCAAAGCTTCTGGACCCAACAATGGTCTTTCACCAACTTCAGTCCAAAACAAGGTGGTTCGACAACGCCTCCCATACAAAGCCTCAAAGGGAATCATCTGCAAACTCTCTTGATAACTATTATTATAAGAAATTTCAATCAATCTAAGCTGCTCGTTCCACGATCCTTCGTTGTCCAAGATGTAACATCTGATTATAATTATTTTGATAGTTACCTTATTCAATTCCCTATAATCAATGCACAGCCTCAAAGATCTATCCTTCTTCTTCACAAACAACACGGGAGACCCCATGACGAAGAACTTGTCCTAATGAATCTACACTGCGACAACTCATCTAGTTGGGTACGAAACTCATCCTGCTCACGCGGGGCCATACAGTATAGTGCCTTAGCAACATGGCGAGTACCCAACTCCAAATCTATAACGAACTTCTCATCTCTCTCTCAGGAGGAAGACTAGGAAGATTATCTGGGAAAACATTAGGAAACTTATGCACCGCAGGAACATCCTCATCACATGACAAACTACCAACGGTTCCTAAAACAGAAACCAAATAAGCACAACAAGTGGAATCTAAAAGCTTTTGAGCAAATATCATAGAAATACTTGGGGAATCCTTGTGCAAAAAACCACACACTCCTAGGGTGTCTGTTGTCCATCATAAAGTCCAAACGCTTGACCTTGCATTGGATAACCGCATAATATCTGGATAACCACATAATATCTGGACAACCACTCGATTACCCAAATCACATCAAAGTCCCCCAGGTCTAACACTTTCAGATTAGCAAAGGATAAAAATCGCTTAATAGAATGGGACAACTCTGGATACCCTGGTCCAACACCAACGAGTCACAAGAGGGAAACTTAATGCAAAATGGAGTCCTATCCATGAACGAGTGGGTAGCACCAGAATCAAACAGAATGTGCCCCAATGATTCTTTACCTTAAACCTTCCTATAAAATCACATACATGACTAATCAATCAACATCAAAAATATGGTTACGAGTTAATGAATTAGATTAGAATCTAACCTGAGATCACTTGGGCAGACGTCTGCCCTTCATCCAAAGTCACCACATTCAGCTTGCCCTTCCCTTTATCCAAAATTGGCGGCGGTGGTGGCGAGGCTTGAAGTGGAATTAGCTGCAGCTGTGGCTGAGATCGCGGGCATCCCGACTTAAAATTCCATTTCTGTCAGCACTGGAAACAGGACTTATCCTTACTCCAACAACGGGCCGCATCATGCCCCTTTCTCTTACACGAATCACAAACCAAATATTATTTGGGAGCGCTCTGAATTGCATGCACTTGCTGCTGCTTCTAAGCTCCCAATCTTTTGAAACACTTTTCAAACGGGTGGCCTGACCGTCCATAGAAACTACACACCTCCTTGCTTTCTTTCTTTGAAGCATGGCCAAAATCCCGAGAGCACTTACCATCATCAGACTTTCTCTTATCCTTTGTCATTTTCTTGCCTAAATTCTTAGCATTATCTATTGGTTTGACTTTCAGAGCAGCTTCTACTACCTCAACAAAATTTTCAGATCCATATGCACTAGCCAATTACTGGATGTCGCTCCTAAGACCACCCAAAAACTGCTTCACTCTGCTCGCTTCAGAGGCTACCAAATTCCGAGCAATCCTGCTCAACTTGCTGAACTCAATCTCATACCTACTGACTGAGAGTTGTCTTTGCTTCAGATTCAGAAATTTGTTCATCAAATGGTCTTGCTCAATCGTCGGCAGAAATTTCCTCAGAAGAAACTCCGTAAATGAATCCCACAAAAATCCATCTGTAATCTTTTAACCACCAGTTCTTCGCAAGGCCCTTCAGCTGGTACTCGACAACAATCACCCTTTGGTCTGCAGAATCTCCTGAATACGAGAACATCTCCTCGATAGTGATAATCCAGTCATCTAATGCCATAAAGTCAACTCTTACTGTCATAGGTAGGAGGTCCTAATAGTTGAAAATGCAAGATGAAGTTCATCTCTGGTGGCAGCAAAACTGGAGGCACCAAAGAAGCAGGAGGAATAGGAATGGCTTAAACCATAGCAGGGTCCTGTATTCTAAGCTGTTGTCCTAAAATAACAGACAACAACTGCTGAATGTGCGATTGCATCTCAATCATCTGCCTAGATAGAGCCTCATTGCTCTATCACTGCCCTTCAATCACAGCTTCACTCTACGCACCTGACGACTCGCCCTCAGACTGGAGAGTTGACCTCATCGCGATACACTTAGGCGGCATCCTAATAATACATCGAACTACTAATCAAAACCAAGCTTAACGCTAGAACTACACAACTTAGTTCAGACCATACATGAATGGATACTTGTTATTACTACTAACTTGCTCTGGGATTTTTTGTATAATGATATTATGCTTGATCTTAGGATGATATAATGTCATCCTATTGAATCATATGCATAAACTATGAATGCATGAATTCTTGTTCTTTTTGGTTTAAATCCATGTGTGTATATATGTCATCATATAGATCTTAGCTTGGCACGCGTGCTAACGCTATGTTATGCCATGTATGTTGTGCTATGTATTCTAATAAAGGTCTTGATGCATGTTATGAGTGACGTACACATGAAATATTATACATCCCATACTACTTAATATCGCATGTAACGAAAGTAAAATCTAATGGGAATTCATGTGATGATTGTTATGCATCTCATACTACATAGCAGTCACATGTTGCTTCCTATGAGGATTTATATACAAACACATATTATGCATCTCATACTAAATAATATGCCCAATATACTTCTTATCATGCTTATGAGTGTAGTATTCAAGCTTCGGCCAAGACGTACTGATGACACATCGGTGGGTGTGTATGAAATGGAACAAGACCACTAAACCTATCTCTCTGATACCAACTGTCACAACCCGTATTTTCTCAACCAAAAACATTATATTAGAGTAAGAGAAACACATATCGTGATGCCACGCTGTGTAGGGGATAACTGCAGATGATTAGGCAAGAACCTACTCCTAACACTTTTCAAAGCATTCTCGAGTTTATCAAGAAGAAGACATATTTTTAGTTAAGTTTGACAGCTGTATCCCTCGTCTCAGTGGACCAACTAGTCCATGAATAAAAATATATATAAATACAGAGCGTAAAATACTTAACTTAAATCAATTATTATCCTACATGAACGGAAGCATCCCAAAAGGACAACTCATGATATGCATACTTCTAGATTTATTATAAGTATGAAAAAGAGCTTTTACATTCGCTAAAATATCGTGTTATATGATTTAAAAGATGCCATGAGTATGAGAATATTATAATTGTACTGTTTGTAACTTGAAAATAACTACATGAAATCCTAACATAAAACGTTCCTAGAGAGCAAGTAAAACCAACAAATCATCAAACAGAGAATTTGCAGGTAGCAAGCAACATAACATTCAATAAATCTCCGGTTTGCGTCAACAACCTGACACGAAACCACCAAACGGCATGTATGTCTGAACTAAAAACAAGCAACAAAAATTACCTACAACGATGAGGAAAAGACAACTACAACCGCTGCAGGTCACTAGCAACTACCAACCCTAGCCGCTCGATCGACTACTCCTTCGAGACTGAGGCATCCAAAAGAAAAGAATACCGCAGCAAGAAAATATTGTTGACAAACAAAGATTATTATAAGAATAATCAAAAGAGACAAAGGGGTACCAACCCAAATACAAGGAAAAACTTTCCAAATCAACATATAAGTCATAACAGAATGAGAAAGAAAGAGTTCTCGAGGGTATAAGGAAGATATGTTGCACTAAGTGCGAAATGAAGCCATGCTTCGATAAAATCTGCAAGTCTAGGCATAATAACATTTGTTTATCTAATAATATGGAAGGGACTAAACAACTCCAAACATTTGAATAATAAACACTTGGAAAACTGGCACTGAGTCGGTGACACATTGTCCAACACGAACCATCAGACCAAACATCTCAAAAAGACATAGGGGCGGTAGACATAATGTCCAACTCAACCCAACAGACCAAACATCTCAAAGAGGTGTTGTGGTGGTGTACACAATGTCCAACACAACTCAACTATTCAAACACCTCAAAAGGTATTGTGGTGGTAGCCGCAATGTCCAACAAAACCAACAGTCCATAAGAAAACAAACACCCACCAAGTGTAATGATTCATGAACTGGCATTTGGTTGGTGGTTTTTTATCCACTGCCAACCATGGGCCACACCTAAACATCCATAAACACCGATAAAACCCTAAACAAAGCTCATGATTTCTCCAATGAGAAAAAGGAAGAAAAATCCCGAAAATCACCCTGAAGCCATACTCGACGAATTGGCTTCATTCGGCGAGAAAACTCTAAGTCCGCACTGATTCGTCGAGTATACTCGACTAATACAAGAGACACTCAGTGAAAATGACTAACTTAGCAATATTCGATGAATCGGCCAGCCTTATCTTGATACTCAACGAATCGAGGCAATTCATCAAGTCCACGGGAAATTCGTCGATAACACTCAACGAATTTGGAGTTTATTCAACGCACTCGACGCCAAAGGCTAAAGACTCAACGCTCTCGACGACAAAGGCTAAACACTCAATGAATTTGACTCCAAACCAGTTTCACTCAACGAACTCGAAGCCAAGGCAATATTTGACAAAAACGACTTAGTATCACGGATCACTCGAAGCTTTTAGCGCCACACTGCAATCGATGAATTCACGAGAATACTCGACGAATTGACTTAGGCTAACTCCAACATACACGACGAATTCTACTCAATCTAACTCCTACATATACGACGAATTCTACTCAGTCCAACATTCATACTCGGCGAAAACGGGTCAGTCAGTCTTTTACACTACCTGATAGATTCTGACCTAGCCAAACCCTACACTACTCCTACGTTCTAAGGAGGAAAGAAGAAGAAACAATATACACAAAGAACTTAGCAAGGTGAAGAAATCACCACTTGCGTCAAAACTACCAAAATCCAGCCACACGAGTGCTCCTCCTCATGGATCGGTCGCAATAACCCCTTGGATACACTTTCTGAAACTTTTTTGGGTAACCAAGGCTCAAAACTGAAAACCCTAACGCCCCAAAATCCAATAAACAAGAAAAACTTACCGCACACACGTAGATCTCGGCTAGAGCTTTCTGAATCTACCCTCCGACGATGATTCTGAGCACCAGAACTCCTTCAGTGGGTGACCGAAAGCTTTGCGATGTCCGCCGCTTCCTATCTTCCGCGATTTGGTCCGAAGACTTTGGAAGAAGATGATGAATAAGGTTTTCCATTACGAAAAGTATTTATATATAGATAACATGTAACATCCCAACTTTTCAGCAGGAAATATTTTTGGGTGACACGGCCTGGGACACGGGCGTGTCCCACGGCGTGTCTCCTTGTGGTCGACGAACTCAATTCGATGAAGTTAACTGGGGCGTGTCTGCCGCCGTGTAGGGAAACATGCCAGACGACACAGGCATGTCGGGAGGGTGTGTCCCCCTGCGTTCGACGATCGGCGAAAGCTGCTCGATGATTGGCGTGTTCACCCTACATTCGACGATCGGCGAAATTTGCTCGACGATTGTCGCGTTCCCCTGCATTCGACGATCGACGAAATCTGTTCGACGACTGTCGACTATCCCTCTGGGTTCGACGATCGACGAAAGCTGCTCGGCGATCGTCGCGTCCCTGCATTCGACGATCGACGAAAAGTTGCTCGACGATCGTCGAGTGATCCCTGCGTTCGATGATCGACGAAATTGCCCGTTTGATGATCGTGAAACCCTGCATTTGACGGTCGTCGCGTGGTCTTTCTCGGGCAGATTTTGGCTTGATGCAGCAGATGAATTAAAGAGGTAGAGGCCACTTGGCCTTGGCTCCATCAGCCCAAAAATGTGTTGGCTGGCTTCCTCAGAGAATGTCCAGAGAATGTGACTGCATGGTGCCCACTTGGCATGAAGGGTGTGAAAGAGACAGATCTTAACTGAAATAATTAGAGTAAAATCACAACACAGAATAAAGAAAGAATATTAAGCAACCAAAAAAGACACAAGGATTTTATAGTGGTTCCCCAAATCTAGGTAGTCCACTCTTCTACCACCCTGGTAGGAATCCACTCAGGTTTTTGATCAGGTGCCTGACACCAATGGGTTTTGATTAGGTCCCCAAAAACCAAAACCTCAAGTCTTTTGGAAGGAGACTTGCAATCAGGAATCACTTTTGAAGGGAGATGACAACCCTTTATACAGGATGGGGAAAATAGGTGATGGAAGTCTTCTCTTTCTCAATAGCAACTGTGATGACTATGTGGATATTGATGTTAGCAGATTTGCTCCCCCTGAGATATTGAATGGTTCAGGAGTGGAAGATTTGCTTCAGGGTGATAGGTCTTATAGGTGATGATGTCTCCAGCAAGCTTCTTAGACTGATATTGAATGGTTATCTCTTGAAGCCTAGAGCCAATGAAGAACACTAATGATTGTTCTGATTGATGCAGAGTTCTTCCTCTACAGAAAGCCTTTTTTATCTTTCTGTTCACTGTTCTCTGTATTTTAATTCCTTTATCTTGATGGCGGAAAGAACATTCCCGAGAGGAGAAGATACTTTGGAAACTGATCCTCACTTAATTCCTCTGTAACTGTCCGTTTGAACGGCTATTTTCACTGGCAATATTGACTGTAATTAATCCTCAATTAATTCTGCCAATTGTTACTGATCCCACAGAAATCATCGACCTGAACTTTCGTCGAGTTCATCGATCGTCGACCTGAGTTCGACATTCATCGAACTCATCTAGATTCGTCGAGCTGAATATCTTGCCTGCATTCGTCGACCGGAGCTTGAAGTTCGTCGAGCTTAGCTTCTGTGTTCGTTGAGCTGAGCTTGAGAGAGTTTGTCGACCAGACAATCTTCATTCATCTAAAAGTCATTCTTCATTCGTCAAGCTGAGAATCAAATTCGTCGAGCAGAGAATAGTTCTGGACTTAGACAAAATATCCTGCATCTGCTGAAATGCTGTGTCGATATAAGTTGGTGTCGACAGATTGATCTTGGTGTCGACACAAATCCTCTGGTGTCGACATAAGTTGACTGGTGTCGACACAAACCATAAGTGTCGACACAAAATCTCTGAGTCCAGAAATCGTCGAGTAGAGATTATCATTCGTCGACCTGAGAAACTGACTTCGTCGGCCTGAGAAGCTGTGAACTTGAGGTCCAAGTTCGTCGAGCTCAGAATATAATTCGTCGACCGAAGCTTGAAACTGGACATAGAAAAATTTGAAGTTCTCCTGACTTTGGCTTGATGTAGAGCCTGAGTTTTCGTCGAACAGAGAACCCAGATCGTCTAGCTCAGCACTAAGAAATGTCTCAAGATCGTCGAGCGCAGAACTCCTTTCGTCGAGTGGAGTTCGATGAACGTCAAACTCACTTTACTTAGTCTTGAAAACTTGTGAGTCTGGAGTCTCTGAGGGTCTTGTTGAAAGCTGGTCCACCTGGAGTTGAGCCTAAGGACTTAACCTAGACTCTAGGACACAAATTGACCCTGGCTATACATGATGGGTCACATCCTAAGTCAGTGAACCTAGCCCAAATCAACTAGGGATCCAACGGGGTGAAACAACCAAAGCACCAAACCGAGCTTACATTGGTTGTATCTCCCGATATACCTCCTCTCAACCAGAAACAGTGACTCCATTAGCTTCAGAGGGCAAAAGAGAGTAGAACCCGATAGCTGGAGTGAAGGAAACGGTGCATGAACCATGAATCTGAAAGGTGTCGCCGGAGCAAGGTCGGGAATGACCACCCGCCTCCATCCTCGCCGCTAGCCACCAACACAGGTCTATTTCACCGTTCCTCTACCCATACTAGAATCCTAGATCAACTAGTTGAGATATCGGGCTCAATTGAGCCTGAAGCCATGGGAGAAATGGGAGAGTTTTCAAGCTTTTCTTACCGCTCGGGATCGCCGTCACCGCCGTCTCTCGCTGCCTCATCACCGGCAAAGGATAGCCACCACCACCGTAAAGGTGATGGCACCGTTGGCTGGGGGTGGCGCTGCCTCAGGGGGCCGGAAATGGCCCCGTAATATCCCCCAGGTCGGCTCGATCTCAGTCATTGAACACTTGTGGAAGATGAGAGGATGCCGTCCAATCTAGCTTTAAGATTCGTGCTTCATTTGTATTAAAATAAATTTTTTCTGTTATTATTTTAATGAAATGAAATTTCATTTCTGTCGCTTTAATTCAGTCACCTTGCATGTCAAATATAGGCCTCTTAGATCCATTTCCAGAGGATGACACGAACATGATACATGTATCCCTTTATGTTAACGTTAAATTGCCACACTTAACTTGATATTTGGTCCAGTGTTCTGATCTGTAGGACCATTTTGCTAGGGTTGGTCCTTAGCTAGTGCAGAACTTCAAAATGATGCCCAAGTCAAACCAGTCATCCAAATGGCCCCAAATTTTGGGTGCATGCATGTTTATGGCTTGGTTAACCCCTGTACAAAAATTAAAACTTTTGGGAAAACTGTTTCTATTGTTTTTACTATAATACCCAAAATGAAATAAATGGAATATTTGGATTTGTGGGACTCCAAATGGCCCCAAATTGTGGTGGCATATCCTTAGAGACATTATAAGTGTATGTTTTAAATTTCAGGCAATTTGAACCATTGCATGTTGGGTAAACCCACTTGCAGGTGTTGGCTTGTTATAGGCTTGGTGTGCATTTAGCCTAAAATGAAATAATATGTATTCAGCCAATTTGGAACATTCAAAAATTATGATTTTCATTATTGAGATACATGAGGGTATAATACACCTCTCAAAGCAATGGTTGGATTTTTGGGAACAAAAATCCCATTATTTTGAATTTCTGAAAATTTGGTCCTTTTTAGGAAATAACTTTAAAATTGGTTTACCTTTATCATAAAATGTTCAATTTCTGTTGAGCACTAAGGAGTGGCATAATAAATACTAGAAATAATTTATATCTCTGTTGGATGAAGTTTAGGTAGTTTAAGTAGCAAAATGACCATTTTGCCCTTATGGATTTTTGTGTAGAAATGATGGGTAAATTCCTTTGAAAAATCTAAGAAAATTCATATTGCTGTAATTATATGTTTTATACCTTGTGCAATTATTTCAGAATTTTGGAGTGCAAAATAATATACTTAGGCCCCATAATGTCATTTTGGTAAATAACTCGAATTGACCATGGATAGGCCATTTCAAGCTAGATGTAAATGAAAATCTAGACATAGCATTATTTCATTATTATCAAGGCTCTGTAATTTAATTAGAATTTTTGAGTTAATATTTTATGTAGTTCATTTGAAAAATGCTAGATTTATGGATATAGTATTAAATAGGAATTAATTATAAATCTGAATTGAAAAAGCATAAAATTTTGGTAGTTCCCATTAATTTTCATATTATATACCTGGAAGAATCCCTAGGGCAATATGTTTAATATTGACAATACTTCATGTGCAAAATGACTAGGGATTTCATTTAAAGAAATTAATTTAATGGTGTAAGTAATTGGAAAATTATGGAAATTCCTCCTAGTCATCATATAGGTACATACCATCCTAGGATAAATAATTTGAGGCATATGGCTAGAGGAAATTGAAGGTCACATTTGTGGGTGGTATCGGGACATGGGTAAGGGTCTAGCACCGATGTTCGTACTAGTAGGGCTACCAGAGGAGGAATTTGAATAACTAGTAAAGTGAGGATCTTAGTGGAGGAATTAACCCTGGTTGGTCTCCTAGAGGATTCCTTAACAATGTGTGGAAGAGTGCAAGTCCCGTAATAGCAACAATGATGGGGGCCGGCGGAAGACCGCCACGCTCCTAATAACACCTTAAGTCTTTAGGGTCGTTCTAAAGTAATACGAGAGTTTGGGTATAAATCCTGGGTAGACACCAATAAAAGTAATTATCCTTGAGAAAGGGAACTTTGGTCGTAATCCCATCGTAGTTCCTAGTGCCCCCGAGAGCCCTTCACCGGGTATACCCTAGGCAGTCCTGGGATTAATCTTAAGCCGCTAAGTATAATAACCCGTAGACAAGAGTAGACTATTAGGTTAGGACATTATGATTCATTCTCACCCATGACGGGTTTGAGGGAGTTGGAATAAAGGCACTAATGTGTGTTCTCACCCGTGTAGGGTTGGAGGGATTGTGATAAATGCTCACCAATGTAGGGTGGGAGGGATTGTGATAAATGCTCACTCGTGTAGGGTTTGAGGGATTCAGGACGGGTTGGTCCTGCGAGCTGGAGGCTCGGAATGAAATACATGCATGTGCATAAATTTAGTGGAGGGGCATGCGGTACTGGTCGTTCATCACACCGATGGCAGTATGGTGAACCAAGCGGGTGTGAGGGTTAGAGGGGCCACTGGGTTGTTTTACACTGCAGTCTGGAGGAGGATCCTCGATAACGCAGATCCGACCCAACAAGACTGACGGGTTGTCAGCAATGTACGTACGCAGAGACTCTAGAGTGCACCTTGGACGTGTACAGAGGCGTATGAGAGGGGTCTATGGTTTGGTAGTGTGCATACCGGCCTAGAATTGGAGATGCCCGCTCCGCTGTTGCCGTAGCCATAGCGGTGGTACCCGAGAGTGATGCTAGCTCTCAAAAAGTTCGAACTAAAGGTCTGTGATCATAGAGTCGTTGTGTGTGAGTTGCACTTGCTTGTGCATAAATTGCATCATAACATTAATTCATATTAGGTCGTACGCTTCATAGATCCTTATCATATAAATTAGTATGGGCTCTATTATATGATAAGTTAAATTTCCTGGAAACCTTAACTTATAAATTTGTATGGGCATTTTTATAAGTTAAGGTACTTTTGTGATGGTAGTATAGTGGTAGCCTAGTTTTTATTTCACTGCTCTTACTTTCTGTTCTTTACTTCCTTTACCAGTACTGTACTTTACTTACTTGTACTATATACTTAGAACTGCTAGAGTAAAATAATAATATATATTACAACTGCTAGTTAGTTCTTGTCACCTGCTTCCACTTTTGCTACCCCTTGTTGTCCTCCGCTGCGTCCTTCCGCTCGGTGCCTAGGATTTGCGGTGTGAGGTGCGGAGGAAACGACTTAGTCTTTTTGACTAATGGTCGGTGACCATACTATTTTAGGAGCTCGTGGAGATAGAACACAAGCACGATGAGAAGACAAGACTTGAGGAGCAGATACCGCTACCGCAGGATACTACTACTGCGCATCCTCAGGTGGGACGAGTACTGATGCATTAGATTAGCTTCCGCTTTGATTTGAGAGAGAGAGAGAGTTGATATGATGTACTGGGCATAAGCCCTTATAACTCTTTCATTTGTACTCATTGTGGACTATGTTTCTCTACTCTTCATTTATATATATGATATGTACTCCGTGACTTGTGGATTAGTGGACTTAATATACTGCTATACTTATATTTCTCATATTGACCTACAGGTTATATGATGGTAATAGCTGGTAGAATCGGCGTGTTGCGGTGTCGACTAACCCGTGCATTAGTGCCACCATAAGACGACGGTTCTGGGCATAAGACCCGGGAGACCTCCTTGGTAAGGCGGAGGGGGGTCTTACAAACTGGTATCACTTGAACAAACGATCATATGAGAAAGAATTCCACAACATTGGACCACCCCGCACGAGCATTAGTTTGCGGACAAACTATGCAGCGGAAGCAGTGGTGTGTCAATGTGTAAAAAGTCACATAAAACATTCCACTAAGTACAATGAGTTAGGCCAATTTTGATGTTTACCTTACCTTTATGCAACCTCCACAGGTCGCTGCGCTGCAAAACATGATTCCTCCCCCTCCAGCTGCCACTCCATTTCTACAGACGGAGATGGGGAAGACTTTGACGGCGATTCTGGATGCCTTTAAAGCCCAGCAAGTCCCGGCTCCGCAGCAAAATCTGGGGTCAAGCTGGCTCAGTGCCTTCAAGAGCCTGTCCCCACAAATGTACCGTAGGACAGAGGATGTGGTAAAGACAGAGGAATGGATGGAGGCCATACACGAGATTTTGGTAGGCATCAGCTGCCCGGTCGGCGAGGCAGTACCTCTAGCCACCTCTGCACTAGAGGCTCATGCGAAGAGATGGTGGAAATCAGTGCGGGAGTCTATATATGCAGACTGGGAGCTGTCAGACATATCGTGGGAGGAGTTTGGCGATGTATTTTTGGATCACTTCATCTCTACTATGGACAGAGATGCTTTGGAGGAGAGGTTTCTGAACCTTCGGCAAGGGAGCAGATCAGTGATTGAGTACCAGAGGGAGTTCTCCCACCTTGCCAGGTTCGCATGGATACATGATACCGATGATAGGAGGTATGCCAAGATGTTCTACCGGGGCCTCAGGGACGATTTGAGGCAGGCTTTGTTGCTCATTTCTCACGGCACGTCCACCCAGATTATCGAGATGGCGAAGAAGCTGGAGGCTGACCAGCTGATGATGCAAGGCAGAGGGAAGAGACCGTATGATGGGTCGATATCAGGAGAGAGCAGCACGGGCTCTCAGAGAGGCAGAACTATTGGATACAAGAGGAGTGGGGGACTTCGTCGTCCCAAATACAGGCAAGAGCAGGGACCTCCTCCAGCATTGGCTCCCCCACCTCTACAGTTGCATGACCCGAGGAGACAAGATGACCATGGACACCGACAGGTAGTTTGTTACGGATGCCGCCAGCCCTGGCACATTAGATCGGAGTGTCTGCATCGATTCCATCCTCCTCCTCCTCCTCCTCCACCTCCAGTGGCCCCAGTACAGCAGGGCCGAGGCCAAGGATGAGGCCGCGGCCGGGGATATCACGGCAGGGGATGCAATCAGGAGCAGATATTCGCTTTTGACCTCACGGAGCAGAGGAACCCTGAGGAGGTGATTACAGGTACTTAAATTGATTTAATTTAGAAATTTCAACCTTAGTAGTGCCTTGAAAACCATAGAAATAACATCCATTATACCTCAAATAAATCTCAGGCATAGTTATGATCAGTGGCAATCCCGCAAATACCCTCTTCGACACGGGTGCTTCGCACTCGTTCGTATCAGAGGCCTTCATAGACGGACTTGAAGGCGTGGAAAGATTTCCGGGACTAGAGATGGTGGAAATCAGTGCGGGAGTCTACATATGCGGACTGGGAGCTATCAGACATATCGTGGGAGGAGTTTGGCGACGTATTTTTGGATCACTTCATCTCTACTACGGACAAACATGCTTTGGAGGGGAGGTTTCTGAACCTCCGGAAGGGGAGCCAATCAGTGATTGAGTACCAGAGGGAGTTCTCCCACCTTGTCAGGTTCGTAGGGACACAGGATACTGATGATAGGAGGTATGCCAAGTGGTTCTACCGGGGCCTCAAGGATGATTTGAGGCATGCTTTATTGTTCATTTCTCACGGCACGTCCACCCATATTATCGAGATGGCGAAGAAGCTGGAGGCTAACCAGTGATGGTGCGAGGCTGAGGGAGTCCCAGATGTATGCAAAGCTTTCAAAGTGCCACTTTTGGCTACAGGAGGTGGCCTTCTTGGGGCACACGATCAGTGGAGCTGGATTAGCAGTGGATCCAGCAAAGACAGAGACGGTGAGGGATTGGCCACGGCCGAAGACAGCATCCGACATTCGCAGTTTCTTGGGGCTAGCAGGTTATTTTCGTAAGTTCGTGGAGGGGTTCTCGAGGATATCACTCCCCCTCATGACCTTGACGAGGAAGGATGCAGAGTTTATATGGACAGAGCAGTGCGAGACGACATTTCAGGAGTTGAAGGACCGACTTACCTCATCCCCTATCCTTGCACTCCCATCGAGGAGTGAGGGATTCCTGATTTACACGGATGCCTCATACGAAGGGATGGGTGCTGTACTTATGCAGCATGGACATGTTATCGCTTATGCTTCGAGACAGTTGAAGAAGCACGAGCATAACTATCCGGTACACGATTTGGAGCTCGGGGCTGTTGTATTTGCACTGAAGATATGGCAGCATTATCTGTATGGGATTCATTGTGATATTTTCTCAGATCACAAGAATATCAAGTACATCGATACGCAGAAGGACCTGAACCTGCGAGAGAGAAGATGGCTGGAATTCCTCTGTGACTATGATTACCAGATCCACTACCACCCGGGGAAAGCAAACACGGTAGCAGATGCTTTGAGTAGGAGAGCCGACACTTCTAGACCGGAGCCTCGGTTGATGTCTCTAGAGTTGATACAGATGATGGAAGACATGCATATTACCATGGTATCTGAGACTGAACCTGTGGTATATCGAGAGTACTTGAGCTCAGTGATCAGTGGTGATGATATACGGGAGCGCATCCAAACACATCAGAGGCTGGATGCTGCATTAGGACCGATTTTCAGTGCCCTGGAAAGTGGCAAGGTCGAGGACTACATGCTGCAGGATGATCCCATTCGATTCCGTGGACACATTTACATACTAGCAGGGGGCAGTATCCGGGATGACATACTCAGAGAGGCTCATTGATCCAGATATTCAGTGCATCCAGACATCACCAAGATGTGGGCAGAATTACGGAGGACCATGTACTGGCCTGGGATGAAGAGGGAGATCACCAATTTTATGACACATTGCAAGACTTGTCAGCGTGTGAAGGCGGAATGTAAGAGCCCAGGAGGTTTACTACAGCCACTGCCAGTCCCAGAGTGGAAGATCGAGGTCATTGCTATGGATATTGTGCACGGACTACCTCGCTCCCACTCTGGCATGATTCTGTATGGGTCATAGTAGATAGATTGACCAAGGTAGCGTGCTTTATTCCAGTCCGGAAGGATGCTCCAGTTGTAGTTTTGGTGAGACTATTGGTGGAGCAGTTTGTCAGATACCATGGAATTCCCATGACGATTGTTTCGGACAGTGATGGTCGGTTCACTTCGAGCGAGTGGAGGGTCGTGCATGCTTACTTGGGCTCTCGGCTTACTTTTAGTACCGCCTTCCACCCGCAGACCGACGGACAGACCGAGCGGATCATCCGGACCATGGAGGATCTACTTCGCCTGTGCATATTGGATACGGGGAAGCCTTGGGAGAGGCTACTACCACTGATCGAGTTCTCCTACAATAACAGCCACCAGGCTAGCATCAGGATGGCTCCTTACAAGGAACTTTATGGGAGGAACTGTCGGACACTGCTGTCATGGGTTCAGGATGTGGATACCAAGGCTCTTGGTTCTGATTATGTGAAGGATACAGAGGCTCAGGTACATTTGATCAGGGATCGCTGCTAGAGGCCTAGAGCAGACAGGCAAAGTATTATGATGCTCGGCACCGAAAGGTGGAGTTCTAGGTTGGAGACAGGGTTTTCTTGAAGATACGTCCAGTACATGGTGTCTCTCGGGTGCAGAGGCACAAGAAGCTCAGTCCTCGATACATGGGGCCATACTTGATCCTGGAGCGGATCGGCCCCTTAGCTTACCGACTGCAGCTGTCACCAGAGTTGGGTGCCCTACACAACGTCTTCCATGTCATTTCCTTATGAAGAGCTCTCCTACGGCCGGAGCAACATGTTACTACTATAGCCGGTCTGATAGCGCCAGACAGATCCATCAGATTGGAGCCGATCCGGATTGATGATACATATGTCCGAGTGTTGCGGAAGAAGAAGGTCCCTCTCGTGAAGGTTTTGTGGTACAACCATGGACGGGAGGAACATACCTGGGAACCGAGGGATCTAATGCTGGAGTGACACCCAGATCTGTTCACTTCAGGTATACTTTAGTTTATACGTTCAAAATTTCTTATAACTCTTGCATGTAGAATCACCATAGACCCGAACTTGAATTTCGAGGACGAAATTATTTTCTTGTTTATTGGGAATTGTAACATCCCAACTTTTCAGCAGGAAATATTTTTGGGTGACACGGCCTGGGACACAGGCATGTCCCAGGGCGTGTCTCCTTGTGGTCAACGAACTCAGTTCGACGAAGTTAACTGGGGCGTGTCTGCCGCCGTGTAGGGAAACATGCCAGACGACACGGGCATGTCGGGAGGGTGTGTCCCCCTGCGTTCGACGATCGGCAAAAGATGCTCGACGATTAGCATGTTCCCCCTGCGTTCGATGATCGGCAAAATCTGCTCGACGATTGTCCCGTTCCCCTGCGTTCGACGATCGACAAAATCTATTCGATGACTGTCGACTGTCCCTCTACGTTCGACGATCGACGAAAGCTGCTCGACGATTGTCGCGTTCCTGCGATCGACGATCGACGAAAAGTTGCTCGATGATCGTCGAGTGATCCCTGCATTCGACGATCGACGAAATTGCCCGTTCGACGATCGTGAAACCCTGCATTCGATGATCGTCGAGTGGTCTTTCTCGGGCAGATTTTGGCTTGATGCAGCAGGTGAATTAAAGAGGTAGAGGCCACTTGGCCTTGGATCCATCAGCCCAAAAATTATGCTGGCTGGCTTCCTCAGAGAATGTCTAGAGAATATGACTGCATGGTGCCCACTTGGCATGAAGGGTGAAACAACCAAATCTCCAAACCGAGCTTATATTGGTTGTATCTCCCCATATACCTTCTCTTAGCCAGAAACAGTGACTCCATTAGCTTCAGAGGGAAAAATAGAGTAGAACCAGATAGCTTGAGTGAAGGAAACGGTGCATGAACCATGAATCCGAAAGGTGTCATTGGAGCAAGGTCGGGAATGGCCACCCGCCTCCATCCTCGCCGCAAGACACCAACACAGGTCCGTTTCACCGTTCCTCTACCCGTACTAGAATCCTAGATCAACTAGGGGAGATATCGGGCTCAATTGAGCTTGATGCCATGGGAGAAATGGGAGAGTTTTCAAGCTTTTCTTACCGCTCAGGAGCGCCGTCGCCGCCATCTCCCGCCGCCTCATCACCGACAAAGGATAGCCCCCACCACCGTGAAGGTGATGACACCGTTGGCCGGGGGTGGCGCCGCCTCAGGTGGCCCTGAAATGACCCCACAATATCCCCCAGGTCGGCTCGATCTCAGCCGTTGAATACTTGGGGAAGATGAGAGGATGCCGTCCATTCTAGCTTTAAGATTCGTGCTGCATTTGCATTAAAATAAATTTATTTTTGTTATTATTTTAATGAAATGAAATTTCATTTCTGTCACTTTAATTCAGTCACCTTGCATGTCAAATATAGGGCTCTTAGAGCAATTTCTAGAGGATGACACAAACATGATAAATGTAGCCCATACTTTAAATTGCCACCCTTAACTTGAGATTTGGTCTAGTGGTCTGATATGTAGGACCATGTTGCTAGGGTTGGTCCTTAGCTAGGCCAGAACTTCAAAATGATGTCCAAGCCAAACCAATCATCCAAATGACACCAAATTTTGGGTACATGCATGTTTAGGGCTTGGTTAACCCCTATACAAAAATGAAAATTTTTGGGAAAACGTTTTTCTATAGTTTTTACCAAAAATACCCAAAATGAAATAAATGAATTATTTGGAGTTGTGGGACTCCAAATGGCCCCAAATTTTAATGGCATGTGCTTAGGGACATTATAAGTGTATGTTTTAAATTTCAGCCAATTTGGACCAGTGCATGTTGGGTAAACCCACTTGTAGGTGTTGGCTTGTTATAGGCTTGGTGTGCATTTAGCCTAAAATGAAATAATGTGTATTTAGCCAATTTGGAACATTCAAAAATCATGCTTTTCATTATGGAGACACATGAGGGTGTAATACACCTCTCAAAGCAATGGTGGGATTTTTGGGGACAAACATCCCATTATTTTGAATTTCTGAAAATTTGATCCTTTTAAGAAATAAATTTAAAATAGGTTTACCCTTATCATAAAATGTTCAATTTCTGTTGATGACTAAGGAGTGACATAGTAAACACTAGAAATAATTTATATCTCGGTTGGATGAAGTTTAGGTAGTTTAAGGAGCAAAATGACCATTTTACCCTTGTGGAATTTTGTGTAGAAATGATGGGTAAATTCCTTTGAAAAATCTGAGAAAATTCGTATTGCTATAATTGTATGTTTTATACCTTGTGCAATTATTTCAGAATTTTGGAGTGCCAAATAATGTACTTAGGCCCCATAATGGCATTTTGGTAAATAACTCGAATTGATCATGGATAGGCCATTTCAACCTAGATGTAAATGGAAATCTGGGCATAACATGATTTCATTATTATCAAAGCTCTGTAATTTAATTAGAATTTTTGAGTTAATATTTTATGTACTTCATTTGGAAAATGCTAGATTTGTGGATATAGTATTAAATAGGAATTAATAATAAATTTGAATTGAAAAAGCATGAAATTTTGGTAGGCCCATTAATTGTCATATTATATACCTGGAAGAATCCCTAGGGTAGTAGGTTTAATATTGACAATACTTCATGTGCAAAATGATTAGGGATTTCATTTAAAGAAATTAATTTAATGGTGTAAGTAATTGACAAATTATGGAAATTCATCATAGTCATCATATAGCTCCATACCATCCTAGGATAAATAATTTGAGGCATATGGACAGAGGAAATTGAAGGTCACATTTGTTGGTGGTATCGGGACATGGGTAAGGGTCTAGCACCGATGTTCATACTAGTAGGGCCACCAGAAGAGGAATTTGAATAACTAGTAAAGTGAAGATCTTAGTGGAGGAATTATCCCTGGTTGGTCTCCTAGAGGATTCCTTAACCATGTGTGGAAGAGTGCAAGTCCCGTAATAGCAACAATGACGGGGACCGGCGGAAGACCTCCGCGATCCTAATAACACCTTAAGTCTTTAGGGTTGTTCTAAAGTAATACGAGAGTTGGGGTATAAATCCTGGGTAGACAACAATAAAAGTAATTATCCTTGAGAAAGGGAATTTTGGGCGTAATCCCATCGTAGTTCCTAGTGCCCCGGAGAGCCCTTCACCGGGTATATCCTGGGTAGTCCTGGGATTAATCTTAAACCACTAAGTATAATAACTCGTAGACAAGAGTAGTCTATTAGGTTAGGACGTTGTGATTAATTCTCACCCGTGATGGGTTTGAGGGAGTTGGAATAAAGGAACTAATGTGTGTTCTCACCCGTGTAGGGTTGGAGGGATTGTGATAAATGCTTACCCGTGTAGGGTTGGAGGGATTGTGATAAATGCTCACCTGTGTAGGGTTTGAGGGATTCAATACGGGTTGGTCCTACGAGTGGAGGCTAAGAATGAAATACTTGCATGTGCATAAATTTAGTGGCGGAGCATGCGGTACTTGCCGTTCGTCACACCGATGGCAGTACGGTGCACCAGGCGGGTATGAGGGTTAGAGGGGCCAGTGTGTTGTTTTACACTGTAGTCTGGAGGACGATCTCCGATAACGCACATCCGACCCAACAAGACTGACAGGTTGTCAGCAAAGTACGTACGCAGAGACTCTAGAGTGCACCTTGGACGTGTATAGAGGCGTATGAGAGGGGTCTAAGGTTTGGTAGTGTGCATACCAGCCTAGAAGTGGAGATGCCCGATCCGCTGCTACCGTAGCCACAGTGGTGGTACCCGGGAGTGATGCTAGCTCTCAAAAAGTGGGAACTGAAGGTCTGTGATCACAGAGTCGTTGTGTGTGAGTTGCACTTGCCTGTGCATAAATTGCACCATAACATTCATTCATATTAGGTCATACGCTTCATAGATCCTTATCATATAAATTAGTATGTGCTCTTTTATATGATAAGTTAAATTTCCTGAAAACATTAACTTATAAATTTGTATGGACATTTTTATAAGTTAAGGTACTTTTGTGATGATAGTATAGTAGTAGCCTAGTTTTTATTTCACTGCTCTTACTTTCTGTTCTTTACTTCTTTTACCAGTACTGCACTTTACTTACTTGTACTATATACTTAGAATTGCTAGAGCAGAATAATAATATCTATTACAACTGCTAGTTAGTTCTTGTCACCTGCTTCCACTTTTGCTACCCCTTGTTGTCCTCCGCTTCATCCTTCTGCTCGGTGCCTAGGAGCTGCGGGGTAAGGTGCGGAGGAAATGACTTAGTATTTTTGACTAATGGTCGGTGACCATACTATTTTAGGAGCTCATGGAGATGGAGCTCCAGCACGATGAGGAGACAGGACTTGAGGAGCAGATACCGCTACCGCAGGCTACTACTACTACGTGTCCTTAGTTGGGACTAGTATTGATGCATTAGATTAGCTTCCGCTTTGATTTTAGATAGAGAGACTTTATATGATGTACTGGGCATAAGCCCTTATTACCTTTCATTTGTACTCATTCCGGACTATGTTTCAGTAATCTTCATTTATATATATTATATGTACTCTGTGACTTGTGGACTAGTGGATTTGATATACTGTTATACTTCTATTTCTCATATTGGCCTACAGGTTATGTGATCGTAATAGCCGGCAGAATCGGCGCATTGCGTTGTCGACTAACCTGTACGTTAGTGCCACCGTAAGATGGAGGTTCTGGGCATAAGACGCGGGAGCCCTCCTTGGTAAGGGGGAGGGGGTCTTACATAACATTTGCTATTATAATAATGATTAAACATCCAAATGACCAGAAACTCGAATTAACTCGGATTTCCACGAAATTCGTATCGAAGCTTAATATCGATGCAACGAATCCAATAGCGAAGTTGAATTCATAATCTGACAAACCAAACTTGGGTAAAAATTCCCCGAAGTCAAAAAATTAACATCCCTATAAAAGCGCCACCGAGTTCCCAAATAAACCTGGTTCGCAAGGGAAACTACACAAACACACTAAAAATTAGCCGTACTAATTTTCCCAGAATCAAACCTCGGATAACAATGAGCAAAATCATGCTCCAACAACAATACCCATTAACTACATGTAAACGTAATGCCTTGACGTCATAAATACGTCACTAAAGCTGTTTAAAATAAACATCGAAAAATCAGGGGTGTTACAAAGTATACTAGGGACCTTATTAAGAAGTTTGGGAGGGAATCTGCTTCCACCATGAAAACTCCTATGGGATCAAACATATCCATATACAAGGATGAGATTGGGAAACCTTTTGATGAATCCTTGTACGGTTGTATCATTGGATCTCTGTTGTACTTAACTATTAGAAGACAAAACATTATGTATGCTACATGTATTTATGCTAGGTATAAAGCTTGCCCTAAGGAATCTTACTACTTTGCTATAAAGAGGATTTTGAGATACGTTAAGGACAGCCCACATCTTGGCCTTTGGTACCCTATGAATAATGATTTTGAAATGACAGGATTTTCAGATGCAAATTTTGCAGGATGTAAAGAAGACAGGAAAAGTACAAGTGACACTTGTCAATTTCAAAGAAGAAGATTAATTTCCTTGAGCAGAAAGAAGCATGCACGTGTGTCAATATCTACAGCTAATTCAGAATACATATCTACAGGGAATTATTGTGAACAATTATTATGGATTCAACTTCAGATAGATTATAACCTCAAGGTAAGTAATTATCCCATATTTTGTGACCCATCCAGTGTTATTTCTATTGCTAAGAACCCATTATCACATTGCAGGACTAAACAAAAATAAATAACGTACCATTTTATTAAGAGAACATGTTGAGAGAGAAAATATTTATCTTGAATTTGTCCCTACAAAGTTCAATTTCTTCAAAATTGAGTTAGGAATGATAAATATAAAATAGTTTATCTTTCTTATATACCATTCCAATGTCAATTTGTTATATTGTTGATGATATCTGAATATATCTCTGTTAATTGCTGTAACTTGTTTGAGATAACTAATTTTTACTAGTTACTATTACTTTGTTCTGTTGACCCATTTCTGTTGCTGCTAGAAAACATTTGTTTAGTAGCATGATAGGTAGATAACCATAGTTAATGTCTCACATTAGCATGCGCCAAATAACAAAATTTCAATTGTTGCATGTCAACGTAATTAACAGATAAGTGGTGATCAGATGAGATGATTAGCTAAGAAGTTTAGCTGAGAAGTCTTAGCTGAGGAGATTTGTTAAGAAAACCTAAGCTATGTCATGGAGACTATTGAGAATTTGCTCAACGGTATATCTCCCCATCTCAATGATACCGCTAAAATGGGATGCTGTATTAAAATTCAATCATTTTCAGCCATTGGATGAACTCTCTATGATCAATCCATAGTATGGCACTTCAATTCCCATTTAAACCAATTAAAATATTTATGAAAATATATATATATTTAAAGGCTGGGTTAAATTGAAAACATAAGTCCTAAATCTTAGAAAGCCGTCAACACAGCTCCATCTTTCTCTACTTCTCAATGACCTGGTGATGCCGCTGCCCCTCCGCCACTAGTTGATGACGATCCAGTTGCCGAGGCCCTACAACATAAAGACCTTCGGAGCCGTGATGACGCTAATGGACGACGCCGCTACAACCTCCGCCCGCGGCGTGCTACCCTCACTTGAAGACTATTTTAATTAATTTCTCATGCTTTATTATTTTATGTGCGAATATAAAATTATTCCAATCTTGGTTAATAATTTTATATTCATTTGGGACTTGTAATCTTTATTTATTTCCTGCAAACATTTTGGTGTGTATTTAGACTTCCGGATTGATGAGATTTCATCTCCATGTTGGATGTCTAGATGTGTGTTGTAACTCATATATAAGGAGATCCTTTTGAGAATGAAGTTAGAGAGAACTAAAAAGCAACCCTAACCCTCATTGAGAGAGTTCGGCCAAGAGGATTTCCTCCATAGCCGCCGGCCAAGGTGTGAAGCTGCAGCCCCCCTTGCTTCCTCCCCTACTTCGGTGCACCGCCGACGTGGCTTCCTTTCGGTGCGACTCCAAGGAAGAAGGTTGCAGCCCATTCGGTGTGAAGCCGGTGGATCCGTGGAGAGAGTGATTCTCCCACCTTATCTTGTGTGATTGTTGTTCTTGGTTGGGTAACTCCTTCCCCTTTAGAGATTCTTGCTTTAGATTTTGTGGAGGTTTTTGCAAACCATTTATTCCGTGATTTTTAAATACGTCGCTTACAAATTCTGATTTCGATTTCGTTGTTATTGAACCTCTTGTGATCCGGATTTGGTAGATCCGTTGCGAGAGCGAGACTTGGCCTAGCCTTGACTTGCCCTCCAAGATTGGCACATTTTGGTGTTAACAAGGGAGTTAATCTCAACTCGAACTCGACCTCCTATTGTAGTTTTCCGCCGCTCCGAAAATAAATTATTGCTGCGTTAAAATGGCTCAAGTTGGTACAATAGATGCTTGTGTAGGTGTGGTGAGTTGTGTGCTTGTTGGAGAGGTAGGTCTTAAGGACGTTGTATCGAGTCCGGCTTGCGGTGAGTTGTGTGCTTGTTGGAGAGGTAGGTCTTAAGGACGTTGTATCGAGTCCGACAATTTTCTCTTTCGGATTTGGGAGCCAACCCGACCCCTTTTCGCTCACTTTTGGTCGGAGCCCTCCCCTTTAGCTTTATGTCTTGTGACGATACTTTTCGTTAGCATAGTCGAGCACGTATCACGGTTACCTCTGATACCAAATTGATGCGGTGAGTTGTGCTAAAGGAATATTCCACCGCTTAGGAATATACCACCGCTTAGGAATATACAGCATGCTATAGAACTTATCCATGGTTCCTCCTTACCGAACCAGCCCCACTATAGGCTTCACCCCGCCGCCCATAAGGAGTTACATACCCAGATCGAGGATTTGATGAAAAAAGGGTTCATTAGGACTAGTATGAGTCCATGTGCGGTACCTGCCCTTCTTTCCCCCAAGAAGGATGGTACGTGGAGAATGTGTGTTGATAGCCATGCCATCAACAAGATTACCATCAAATATAGATTTCCTATTCGGCGATTAGATGACCTCCTAGATGTCTTATCTGGCGCTACCATTTATTCAAAGTTAGATTTGTGGAGTGGCTATCACCAGATCAGGATCCGTCAGGGGGATGAGTGGAAAACAACATTTAAGTCCAAGGATGAGTTATACGAGTGGCTTGTGATGCCCTTTGGGCTATCCAACGCCCCCAGTACCTTCTCCCGGATAATGACCCATGTCTTTCAGCCTTACATGGGGAAGTTTGTGGTCGTCTATTTTGATGACATTTTAGTCTTTAGTACCATCACTGCTGAGCACGTCTCCCACATGAGGTCGGTTCTTTCCACCCTGCGGAAGGAAACCTTATTCCTTAATCTCAAGAAATGCACATTCTATGTCACTGAAGTGGAGTTCTTAGGCTATATAGTCGGTTCGAAAGACATTAGAGTTGACCCTAATAAGGTTAAAGTCATTAGGGATTGGCCCGAACCAACCACATTACGAGAGGTGCGAAGTTTCCATGGGTTAGCTACTTTTTACCGCCGTTTTATTAGAGACTTTAGTAGCATTAGGGCCCCCATTAGTGATTGCATGAAGAAAGGTGAGTTCACCTGGACAAGGTCCTCCGCTATTGCTTTCCAACGCATTAAGGAACTTATGACTGAGGCACCTGTCCTACATCTACCTGACTTCAATAAAGTCTTTGAGCTTACGTGTGACTCTTCTGGCGTAGGAATAGGAGGTGTCTTGAGTCAGGAAGGGCACCATGTGAGTTATTTTAGTGAGAAGTTAGCGGGCGCCAAATTTAATTACTCGAATTACGATAGGGAGTTTTATGCCGTCATTAGATGTCTGCACAATTGGAGGCACTATCTCCTCTCTAAGGAGTTTGTGATCCTCTCCGATCACGAGGCATTGCGGTTCATCAATGGCCAATATAAAATTAGCCCGTGACACGCTAAGTGGGTATCTTTCCTACAGAGTTACACTTTTAACCTCAAACACTTTAAAGGAGCTGACAATCGAGTCGCGGATGCTCTTAGTCGCCTGACCCTGTTACTCACCACTATGGAGGTTAACGTGGCAGGATTCGAGCGAATCAAGGACAAGTATGCCACATGTCCAGACTCTCAGGGTGCATATTTGTCTGCACAAGATAGCTCCCCCACGATTATATCTGCGTTCGTCATTAAGGATGGCTACCTATTTAGACATGGGAAGTTATGTATATCGCAGTCATCGTTACACCTTCATATCATCTGGGAATTGCATAGTGGAGGGTTGAGTGGTCATTTCGGTAGGGATAAGACCATTACGTTAGTTGAGGAGAAATTCTATTGGCCAAAACTTAAGGCGATGGTGGGAAGGGTAGTTAGTAGTTGTCGTACCTGTCAGGTATCCAAGGGCACCAAGACCAACGTAGGATTATATACGCCCCTGCCTATCCCTTCCACGCCATGGGAAGACGTGAGTATGGATTTTGTTCTAGGCCTACCCACCACCTTACATCGTCACGATTCTATTTTTGTAGTGGTGGACAGATTCTCTAAAATGGCATATTTTATTCCCTGCGCTAGAACCAACGACGCATCTCACATTGCCAAATTATATTTTAAGGAATTAGTTAGTCACCGGGGAGTGCCGAAGACAATAGTCTCGGATAGAGATGTTAAGTATACGAGCTATTTTTGGAAAACACTTTGGGTCTTGATGGGCACCAAGTTATTGTTTTCCTCCGCCTATCACCCTCAGACAGATGGGCAAACGGAGGTAGTCAATCGGAGCTTAGGAAGCCTTCTTAGATTCCTAGTGAGCGATCACAAAGGTACATGGGATCTTCTTCTTCCCCACGCCCAGTTGGCCTATAATAATTCCAAAAATCGGTCCACTGGTCTGTCTCCAAATGAGATTGTTCACGGGTACAAGGCCCCTGTGCCTCTTGACATGGTTCCATTGCCCCCAACATACAAGACAAGTCAATTTGCACGATCCTTCGCCCAACATATTCATGACCTACATGCACGTATACGAGCTACCTTGACTGCTCAATACGAGTCTTATCAAACGTACGCTAATGTATATAGGAGGGTGTCGCACTTCAACGTAGGCGATTTGGTCCTAGTCCGGTTAGTTCCCGAACGCTTGCCATCTGGCACCGTTAAAAAGTTGGCACCAAAGCGCGCCGGCCCTTTTTGAATTATAAAGAAACTAGGTGACAAAGCTTTCGTGTTGGATTTGCCAGCTGATTGAGGTATCTCCCCTATTTTTAATGTCTCGGATTTGAAGCCGTTTGTTTCGCCTCCACCTGAGTTGAATTCTTTGTCGTCTTCTCCCTCCACTAAAATTTCTAATGGGTTGGGGAGTGGTAGTTCGGATGATCTCTCTCTTTCGGTCCCCGCAGGTATAACATCGGATGGTACGTTGCCTTCTTTATTCCCTACTGCTGAAATGTTTCCCAGGTTTCCGAAGACATTTCTCACTCCAGATATGATACTTGCTGCTGAGCCACTTACTACTCCTGATGGTGCTACCTACCGCTTCCTCATCCGTTGGCGTGACCGCCCCCCTTCAGATGATTCATGGGTACTTGCGACAGAGCTTCAACCTTTGGATGCCGAGCTTCTCCGCCGATAACCCTCTCGGACGATGCATCAGAGATACGTGATTTTGAGTGGGGGATGATTGATGTCGCTGCCCCTCCGCCACTACTTGATGACGATCCAGTTGCCGAGGCCCTACAACATAAAGACCTTCGGAGCCGTGATGACGCTAACGGACGACGCCGCTACAACCTCCGCCCGCGGCGTGCTACCCTCACTTGAAGACTATTTTAATTAATTTCTCATGCTTTATTATTTTATGTGCGAATATAAAATTATTCCAATCTTGGTTAATAATTTTATATTCATTTGGGACTTGTAATCTTTATTTATTTCCTGCAAACATTTTGGTGTGTATTTAGCCTTCCGGATTGATGAGATTTCATCTTCATGTTGGATGGCTAGATGTGTGTTGTAACTCCTATATAAGGAGATCCTTTTGAGAATGAAGTTAGAGAGAATTAAAAAGCAACCCTAACCCTCATTGAGAGAGTTCGGCCAAGAGGATTTCCTCCATAGCCGCCGACCAAGGTGTGAAGCCGCAGCCCCCCTTACTTCCTCTCCTACTTCGGTGCGATGTCATCGTGGCTTCCTTTCGGTGCGACTCCAAGGAAGAAGGTTGCAGCCTAATCGGTGTGAAGCCGGTGGATCCGTGGAGAGAGTGATTCTCCCACCTTATCTTGTGTGATTGTTGTTCTTGGTTGGGTAACAACTTCCCCTTTAGAGATTCTTGCTTTAGATTTTGTGGAGGTTTTTGCAAACCGTTTCTTCCGTGATTTTTAAATACGTCGCTTGCAAATTCCGATTTCGATTTCGTTGTTATTGAACCTCTTGTGATCCAGATTGGGTAGATCCGTTGCGAGAGCGAGACTTGGCCTAGCCTTGACTTGCCCTCCAAGATTGACACATTTTGGTGTTAACAAGGGAGTTAATCTCAACTCGAACTCGACCGCCTATTGAAGTTTTCCGCCGCTCCGAAAATAAATTATTGCTGCGTTAAAACGGCTCAAGTTGGTACAATAGATGCTTGTGTAGGTGCGTTGAGTTGTGTGCTTGTTGGAGAGGTAGGTCTTAAGGACGTTGTATTGAGTCCGGCTTGCGGTGAGTTGTGTGCTTGTTGGAGAGATAGGTCTTAAGGACGTTGTATCGATTCCGGCAATTTTCTCTTTCGGATTTGGGAGCCAAGCCGACCACTTTTCGCTCGCTTTTGGTCGGAGCCCTCCCCTTTAGCTTTATGTCTTGTGACGATACTTTCTGTTAGCGTAGTGGAGCACGTATCACGGTCACCCCTACATCACCTGGACATCTACAAATGGTGCCAAAATTTGCAAAAGATCCTTCAAGAAGGCTATGAAGTAGTTAGAATAGGATTCCATATGTCCCTAGAGAAATAAAGGAAGTTATCAGCTTGTTAGAAACCGTCAGACTAGAGTTTCAACTATCAGAACCCTCACATATCCTTAAAGATGAACTATTGGAATTTTATTCCCATACTAAACTCTCCTCATCAAGGAAAACCATCAAATGCAAGGTAGGGGATGTCAAGTTCTAGATAAACCCTAACAGGATTGCAATTTACATAAACCTTCCTTCAACAAATATAGAATAGGACCAAGAGACATCCTCCCAGGAAACTGAACAAGCCCTAGAATGGTGTGTATCAATAAAAAGATATATGCATCACTGAAAAGGAAATGCTTCAACTAGAGAGGCAAACTACTTGCTGACATCATTGGGAAGGACATCTTGTGCAACAAAGGTTCCCTTATAGCATCTCCAAGATAATATTTGAGCTGATAACAAGAGTCTATCTACAGAAAGAGATAAACTAGGCTCTTGCAGTTCTCAGAAGGTGATTGGTCGCCTAAGGGCTCAAAATCTGGGTAGAATTCTATCCGCCTAACTTATTAATTCTTACCCTGAGCATTTAAATAAGAAACAAAGGGTAAAGATCCACTACATGAAGAGGATGAACATTAAGACCCTTTCGAGGTTCACAAGGGTCCTGCCCAAGAGTCAAGCTATAAAGAAAAAGGTCCAGACCAAAATAAAACGAAAGAGAACTATTGAAGAAAGTGGTTTTGAATCTGATGCAGAAAGCCAGAGTGATAGTGACCGGACACCAATTCATTATCTTGACCCATCTTGTTCAAGTGAAGATGAATATGATGTTAAGGATTTTTATGTGCAGGTGAATGAAAATTCAGATCATGAAATAGCCGAGAGAGAGCAAGATGCTCGAGCAATGGATGATGTATCCAATGTAATAGAACAAAGTGTCCTAGAAAGGACTGATGCCAAGATGAGGGGGAGTTTGAGCAGTCAACTGAGGGTCTTCGGGAAAAAAAAAGATAATTTCTTAGAAAAACTCAAGGACATGATTGATCTGATCATAGATGATCTACGGGAAAAGGATGAGAAAGATCTAATTTCTCAAGAGAAGACTGATGCTCTAATTCAGGGGGAGCAAGAGCAGATCAATGAGGACACAATGAATAATTCTCTTGATCATTTCTTAGATAATGATAATGAAATTGTGTGTGAGGTTCACACTGAAGTCCCTGGCCTTGGTAAAGTTCTACCCACGTCCCAGGTAGCTAAGACATCAACTCACCTTGAGTTGGATGGTAAAGAGGACCAAGAGACAAGATCATATCTTGTTGATGTTGAAATTCCAAAATTACTCCAACACCAACCATACACCAACTTGACTGATAGCTCCATCCTCTCTTCAATAAAGGCTCTATGGGATGAGCAAGCCAACTCTATGAAAATTAATATTGATGGATCTATATAAGGAATAAAAGCTAAATCTTATCTGAGGTTCAGAAAGTAAAGGCAGAGATAATGGCTGATCTAGATTCTCTAAAAGGTGAAACAGATCATTTTCATAGAGAGATTGCTAAATGGTTTGACTTGACTGCAAGCACAGTCAAACAAAATATCACCATTCTGAAATTAATGGATGACAACCTAAAGGATACAGCTCAAGATATTACTAGGGTGAAGAACTAGGTAAGACAAACTGATGAAGTAATCAAGGAAGGAGTTGATCATGTTGAATAGTATATATACTCCACTCAATTACATGCTATGGAACTAGACATTTAGAATAGAGATGCCATTCTTAATGATCTGGAAAATGTATTCTAGACACTATCTAGTTGGTTTGAAACCAACACCCTCCATCTGGACAATAGAATCAATGAAGAAGCCAGAAAGGGGGAGAAGTACAATGCTGAGCAAGTCCTAAGGGTCCTTCAGGGAATAAGGATTGCTCTTAATTTGCCCCTGCTCGACAAAAATAGACCAGAAGATTTTGATTTTCCAGCACAAGCAGGAGTTTCTCAAGATGCACAACTTGCAGCTAGAAGAAAAAGAGAAGGCCTCATGTTGCACGAAGAATTCATGGCCAAAAAAAGCTGAACAAGCTGAAGATCCAGATTATAAGTACTGGAGTGATGATTCTAGGAACATCATTATCAAAGCCTTGATTAATCTTGGCCAGATCCTAAAACATATTGACAGTGTGTATCCATCTGAAGAATGGATAAAACATCTTGAAAGAAATTCCCTAAGGGAAAGGATTTTAAAGGAAAATATAGTAATGAGGAACAATCCAAAGAGGATGCCCTCTAAGTACTATCCCAAGCTCAACTTATACTTTTAGAAACAAGATAACAAAGCAAAGAGTGTTGAAGGGAAGGTTATTGCTCAAGGAAAAAATTCAGGTTCTGCTCATAAGAGGATGAGAATTGATGGTATAAGCAAACCAGAGGATAAGCATCCAACCCCATGAAATTTAAATTTTTTTTTGAAATAGTTAATGTTAAAACCTGTAATGAACTTATGTATCTCATATGGACATGTGGTTTTATATTTAAATCTAAAATATTGTGTGCCTATATGCTTGATGATTTTTGGTTCATGAAATAATCTATGTGATTGTTATCTGTCATAACATTTCTACTGCTATAGCATAATGCCTGTGATTAACATAATCTTACTATTATATTTTTGTCATAGTATGATTTATTGGTTAATGCTCCTTAGCATTGTTAAGTGTTTTGCCTTCTTTAATTTGGGGGAGATTGTCAGGAGTATTGCCCTAAATCTTCCAAGATTTGAAGTAGATTTGAAGAGGCATCACTTCCAATGCTAATAGCATATTGTATTTGATATCATATCTACTTTATGTATGCAGAACAATTGTTATTGACTCTAAAACAAGTTTAGATCTAAGGAGGGGTATACCGTTGAGATGGGTTATGGTTCTCCACCATACCACTGACATGGTATAATAGTGTTGATGCACGAAAACGGACACGGAGTCAGGCACCACCAGCTAACGGTTCGAACACCGGGGAATAGGGGAGGAAAGGAGAAGACTGTCGACCAATCGGTTACTAGCGGTCGCGGCTAAAGGACCGGAAAAGGGGGCCGCTGGCAGCGGCAACAGCAGAGTTCGCCCGCCGCGGCTTAAATGCCACTCTTGCGGCGGGCTTTCCTTTACTTAAAATAAGAAACAGTTACACGAAAGGGAAAAGAGGAAGCCGGCCGGACTACAAGCCGCAAAACACTAGACTTGAGACCGCAGCTCTTAACAGGCGAGCTCATGGATCCCAGTCAGCGTGTCTTGGGGAGTGCACCCACCCCCTATTTATAGGCTCGGGGGCCTGCCCAAACGGGCATGGCTAAAATTACCGGCTGCCCAGGGTACAGGAGAACCGGGCAGAGGTGAGGGGAAGCAAAAGAGAAAGAAACAAGAAAGGAGGGAAGCCGCGCGGCCTGGCGGATTCCTCCTGGCGAGCTGACGGCTGGGTCCTTGGGCCTTGTCGCTGAGCAGGGTCGGCGTTGGCAGCGGCCTGACATGGAGACCGCCCGGCTTGGGAGGCTTGGTGGCTTGAATACGCAGACCGCCCGGTCTGGAAAGCTGCGCGGACAGGTCGCGGATTCCGGGCTTATCATAATCCCCGCACATTTTTAAGTTTCCAAGAAACTTCGAAAATGTAGAACTAAGCCGGAGACCGCGACTGCTTCATCGTCGTCTATAAAATCCCCTAACCCGTGACATTCCTCAGGATTCCTGCCAAGCCACGGGTCGTTACTCGCCACTTGCGGTCAGAATTTTGCAAGTCGGCACGATTTCTCTGAAGATGGATGTAATGTCATCAATGTTAGCCCGCAATAAGAAACCGCCAGAAACGAAGCAGAGCCGGAGCCAGAACTCGGATGATTTTGCCCGTCAGACTGCCAAGAAGATTGGGAAGCCGGAGACATCAGCGGCTTCTGGACCTGAAAAGAGGCCGACAGAGATCGTCGGCGGACCATCGCAGGCCGCAGTAGATCCCATAGCGGTTTCGAAGGCTGCTCCACCACAAACCGGAATTGTCAAATCCTTCGACCTGACTTTCTCTCCATCAGGAGAACCACTCCTAAAAATCGGTGGGATGGAGGAGAAGAGTGTTGAATCTGGGAAACCGTCCGAATTGCAGGACAAGGTCGACGTAATCGTTGTGGATGACAACGAGCCGGAGAAGGTGCGGGAACCCGAGCGGACTTTGGTTGAACAGCGCAAGCGGACTGAAAAGGTGTTCGGCTCCCTGAAACGGCGGAAAGAAAGGAGCGAAACCCTTGAAGAAAGGATGAAGAGGAAGATGAGGAAGTTGCACGCCAGAAACCGGAATATTTCCGAAAAGACCGGCGCGGATAGTCTGCAACACAGGCCGCGCGAGAAGGAGGTACCCGAGAACCCGCCCACACCGGATTACAAGCCGAGCGAACTGGAGGGTACACCTGCGGTTAGCGATTCGCTGAGCGAGCTCCTGAAGGGCATGGAGACTCTCCAACAGCAAGACGCGCTATTGTCGACACCAGCGGCCTCTGAGGAGGTTGACCGCCCCGACATCCAGGTTATTGGGGAGAAGCCTGGCGAACCGGCTTCCGCGGCTTCTGAAGGAGCCGAGAAACTGAAGCTTCGCGAGAAGATGGAGGAGATGAAGAAGCTGATCGCCGATAAGACGGTGGTGACCGCACTTCCATTGCTGCAAGGTAAACACCGGGACGTTAGGCGAGTTATTAAATTCTACAAGTCGCGGTCAAGGAAGAAGGGGGCGAATATTATATTAAACCCGCCGGCCAGCTTTTTCCTGACCACGACTCAACTGAAAAGCCGAGCTAAGGAAGTCGAGCGGCTATGGAAAGAAAAGCTAAAGAGAATAGATCCTGAACAGCTCCGGCGGCCAGTGATTAAAATCCAAACCGCGGCCTTTGGAGGAGATAAACATCAAACCGGCGGTCTTATCCAACCAATTTTCTTGCTAGAATGTCGCAACAATCCGGCTGAACCTGACTGCGGTCTTTCTTCTGCAGGTGTACCGGAGACCGCGATGAAACCGGGCGACTTGACCACATTTATATCTATGCTGCCTCCGCCAAGTGTTCGCCAGAAGGAGATGGCCGACTTCCAGAAGGAGGTCGGCACGCTGCAGGCGGCTTTGAATGCGGCCACCAAAACCCTGCGGATTAAGGACGAAGAGAAGCGGGTTGCCCAGGTGGCCGCGGAAAAAAGGATCCAAGAGCTGCAAACCATCCTGGAGCGAGAGACCACAAGGTTGCAAACTGCGCTTGAGCTGGAGACCGCGAGGTCGAAGACCGCGATGGAACAAGAGACTGCTAGACTCCAGACCGCGATGGAAGAAGAAACGGCCAGGCTGCAGACCGCGATGAAGGAAGAGACCTCCAGGCTGCAGATCGCGATGGAAGCCACTGAGGCGAAGATTGCTGAGATGCAGGTCGCCTTGGAGCAGGAAAGGACGGAGAAGTATTTGCTGATGGCCGCGCGGCTGGAAGGAGACAGAGAAGAGATCCCACATGCTGAAGGCGGCGAGAACCAAGACCTGCCGGCGGAGACCGGCGGAGAACAGCGGCCTGCACTACCAACTCCTGCAGAGTTGCCGGGTACTAGCCGCCCGGCCTCTGGCGAGACTTCGCATCCGCCGGTGGCCGCGGCGCATAACCAGGTCGCAGTTCCAAGCGGTCTGGGGGTTCAGGCGATCCCCATGATACCGTTTGCGAGAGTAGAGCGCGACGCTGCGCGAGTTCATCGGTCTCTGCACGCGCTTCACAATCTGGTTAGCCAGGTGTACGTCGCGATTGTTCATACCGGTGAACAGGTCGCTCACATAGGGCGAGACAGGCCGGAAGATGACAAGCGATCCTGAGCGACTTGAGTGAACCAAGCCGCGCGGACATTTGAATATTATGTTGTAATATATATTTTTTCTCTGGATGTTGGACAATTTGATTGTTGTAAACTGTTGTATTTTATTATGCTGCGAACTGAATGCGGCTTATGCGGTTTGTATTTATAATCCACATGCCTGCTGCTTTGTTCTGAAAAATTTAAGTATTGGATAGTAGCCGCGCGGTCTGGCGAACAGAGCGCCGGCTTGAATACTTGATGCATGATTCGCCATAGAATTATTCTAAGTGCATGTATATAGTCGTGCGGACTAACGGACTAAACTGCGGCTTGGTCATTAAGCTGATCTGTACTCCAAGCGGGCTTAGGCCGCGCGGCATGACGACTAGCCGCGATTTGACGTTGGGCACTGTACCTTCACAGATTTTCTATAAATAGCGCTGACCCCGGAGATTTCATCACAAATCAAAAAGGATGCGGGCTAAGTCCAAGTCGTCGCGGTCTGACAAGGCCACTGCGGTTAGGACAGACACGACCTCCGCTTTCCACTCTGCTGATCACAAAGAATGCCGGCTTACAAAAGCCGAGCTGGAGGATTTCGTTGAGAAGCACATGCAGGGAAGTCCGCTGGTCGCGCGGCTTCCCCGACAGGACGAGCGGATTAACTCCTCGCACGCAAATCAGATAGCGGTCCCGATCGACCACTTTGACTGCAGCTTCAGCTTCCCGGTCATGTTGGTGGCCGTAGCGGTCTTCGACCACTACGGAGTTGTGCCGGGACAACTACCCCCAAACTCGATAGCCGCCATATACAGCTTCATCTCCTATCTGAGGTCGGAAAGAGTCCGCTTCTCTATGAGGCTCTTCCGAGAATGCTTCTCGGTGCGGTCTATCCCGGACTCCGGGACAAAGATCTTCCGGGGGCACCTCTACTTTGGCTGCAGAGGGCTGAAGATAGTGAACCTGGCGAACAAGATCGCGAACTGGTCCGAGCGGTTTCTCATATTCGAGGGAAACCTGGGGTTGCTGCCAGTCGACCCCCAGATCCGCGAAGAGGCCGCCTTTGGCAGCAGCGGTTTGGACGGCGTCGAGAAGGAGATATACAACTTATTCAAAGGCGAGCGGCTTGATGTAAACCACTACATCCCGCTGTTGCCGTCGCTAGTGGGAATCGAAGCGGAAGACAGTAATCTCCAAGCCGGCCGACCTGATTTCTTAGCCGCGCGGCTTGAAATATAACGTTGCCTTTTATCTTTGCAGCTGCTGTGGCGGTCCCGCTGAACAAGCCGCAAAATCCTGGCGGCCTGACTCTCACTCAAAGAGAGAAGAGAGCGAGGCGTGCCAAGCCGGCGCGGGTTGTGGAGGAGGAGGAGTCGGCCTCCTCTAGAGAGTTTATGCTGCAAGGAACTGGAAGCAGCCTGAAGGACCTTCACGGAGATCCGGCCTTGCAGTGGAGTCCGGACGGCAAGTCAGTGACGATCTCCACCGCCCTCCCCTACTGGGGGGAAGAAGAAGTAAGCCGCCACGCGAGCGTGGTTGGCGGCGTGCTGTATGGCAAGCACAACTTGAAGGCCATGCGGCGAGTTCCACCAGACGACCTGCCGCGGCTAGCCGCGCAGGTCGGGGCGAGGAGCTTCGTGGCAAGTCACTTCATGGGCCTTGCCTACAAGCAACCGATGAAGGAGAACAGCGGCCTGAAGAGGCAGTTAGTGGAACAACAGGAAGAGAACAAGCGACTAAAGGAAAAGGAGGCGGTAAGCCGTTACCGTTACTCGTACGGTTAGCTTTATGTAACCGCGCGGCCTTACCTTTATCTTTTGTTTGCAGGAAATGTACAACCCGGCCAACCCCGTCTTCCAAGACCAAGTCTTCCCGCAACTCGTCCAGGGAATCGATGGAGCGCTTAACCGCCTCCGGGACCTTGGAGGCTTTGCGACCGGCTTCACCGATTTTACTTGCGCCGACATCTACCCCACCCTGAAAGAGCAGGTGGCCGATGTATACATGTCGATCAAGGGCAAGAGCAAGGTCGGGGAAGAAGTCGGCGAGGTGGAGGAAGATGTCGAGGTAGACGGCGGCCAGGGAAGCCCAAGTGCACACACATCGTCTGAGTCCGGCGGTCAAGAATCTGAGACCGCGCGACCAGACTCGACAGCTTCTGGCGGTTTAGGGAGCTCGGCGACCAGCAGCGAATACACTGAATCCCCCGTCGATATCGGCGATGGCGGTGATTTGGATTCTCCTGCGACTAAGAAGCTTAAACCGGGCGATTAGAAAATCTATAACTTGTTTTTGTATTTTGAACTTTTTTGAAATCGGCGGTATTGTTTTTGTAACCGCGCGATTAAGACTTTGTAATACTTAATGAAATGGAAATGAAGGCATTTTTACCTTTCTTTTTACTATATTTCACTTTTCTTACCTGACTAAGTCCGCGCGGTCTCAGTTTAGCTTCCGATTTAAAATATAAGTATGTAAACCGGCTGAGTTTGCGCTGCGACTTCAACAAAGCTATCCGCAAGAGAGAGATATTTTCCTGCGGTTTATACCGGAGTGCACGTCGACAATAAGCCGAGCGGCTAGCCAATTAAACCGTAATTTGCCTTAATGAATCACTCAATGTTATCTGTTGGAAGAGCAGATTGACCGCGGCTTGCTTATAGATAAACCGTGATCGCTAAGCCGCGTGGCTACCTGTCGCAGTCGCCAACCATCCATAACATTGAAGTATAAGATCGCGGCTAGGGCGAACTCTGAAACGAATTGCCCATTTGATACAAGGAACAAGAATAGAGAAACAATCTTCGGCTTCCGATAATACAGGTCGATATAGGCATACGAAAGCCGAAAATTTTTGTGACGACAGTTCGTTGATTAGCTAACAATTAATACCATAGAAGTTGGCAGATCAAAGCCAGGACTTAAGTGCCAGATGAAGGTCGGCCGACTTCCTGTGCATATGAATAATAAACCGGCAATTGATATATTTGAGCCAAATAAGATACTGAATAGCGGATAGGCGGACGTAAGTCAGCCGAGTTCCCAAATATATTAATGATAATCCGGCAGGTAGGCAAATAACTTAAGCCGGAATATGTAACCGGGCAACCTGTATAATACAACCTGTACAGGCCGGTTAATAAAACCACGAGGTAGCGGATAGGCTCGTGTTGTCCTGCAAAAATAGATGAAGACATGCACTTATGTGTCAATGTGGGCAGGTGCGTGTGGCAGTGCTTTCCACACAAAGAACACATAAGCGGGATCGAAATTCTTAAAATCCATGACCGATGTCAAGCGGGACAAGTACGCAACGTCTGCGACTGAAGTCAACCAGGACAAGTACGCAATGTCTGCGACGAAGGTCAAGCGGGACAAGTACGTAATGCATGTCTATGACTGAAGTCATGCGTGACGGGTATGCAATGTCTGCGACTGATGGCCAAGTGGAAAACCCACTACACATCTGCGACTGAAGTCAAGCGGGATGTGGAGGGCTTAAGAATTCGAAAGGGGCTCTTGCTCCTACATGCATGCATATTGGCATAAAGAGTAAAGCTAAAAATAAGCTTCAAATGAAAAAGTAACATTTGCATGATGTTAAGGAAGTGACAAAGGATATATATCTGTAGTTTTATCATGCCTCATTAATACCGATTGTGAAGGAGATGTTATTTACTATTCTGAACATAAGCACTTTTCTTTATAGAAAGAAAGAGGAATCACTGCTTGAATTATTGAGCAAGAAATGGAAGATTGCCTTAGAGAGTTACTAAATAACATATCCTTGCAGCTTTCCAGCTCTTACAAGTTGATTAGCCAATTCCCTGAGAGCTATGCAATCTTCTGCTAGATGACCAATATCTTTATGATACTTGCAAAAAAGTTGCTCGTGCCGATACTTGATTTTGGATTTCATACGCCGAGGCTTCTTGAACTCAGGCATTCCCTGAATGATTATCAAAAGATCTTCCATAGGAATTTTGAACTTAACATACTTACTTGAACCTTTTCCACCCTTTGGAGTTTTACCCTGGAGAAGAGGAGGAGACTTGCAGTATTCAACTTGCAAAACATCTTCGGAGGAAATAGATTGATGTTGACCAGAAGTCCCTTGAGATTGTTTAGCCATTTGATTCAGAAACGAAACATAACCTTTATTTGCCTCTTCGCCTATTATGAATGTATTAACTATATCAATAAGATCTCCGTAGCTTTTGGGATACTTTGTGGTGAGCTTGAATTTCAATGGGCCTTCTTGAAGTGCATTTATGAAAGCATGCAAGTAATAGTCTTGATGGACGCTACAAACATCCAGAACCTCCTTTTGAAACCGATCAACAAAATCTGGATTAGACTCGTCGATTCCTTGCTTGATTCGGAAGAGAGCTCCAACGTCTCTTTTCCGCTTCCTGTAAATAGTGAATCTAGAAATAAATTGACTTCGAAGATCCTTAAAGCTGGTTACTGATCGAGGTGGGAGGCTATAAAACCATTCTCTTGCAACATTGCCAAAGGATATAACAAAGAGTTTGCATTTTACTCCATTTGACACGTTTCTCAGTGAAACAGCTGATTCAAAAGCTTGCAAATGAGAAAACTGATCATCACATCCAGAATACTCCGGGAGACGCGGTACTCTAAAGTCATCGGAGACAGTATCCCACTGAATTCGATTAATGAATGGAGAAGGGGCCTCTTCTTCTTCCTCACAAAGAGGTTCATTTGCAACAGATTCTAGGCCACGCTCAACACTATTTGCAAAAATTTCTCTATGAGGGTCAACAACCTCACTATTAAAATACGAGCAATCCTGCACTTCTGAGAGATCTGTAGTCACTGAGATGCGGCTTGATTTATCATGACCCTTTGCAGGATTCATCCTGAAAAGAAAGAATAGCCGAACTTTTTCAAGAGACCGCAGAACAGCGGCGGCTTAACGCGGCGGCTAGACGATACTGCAAACCGATAAGAAGACCGGCTGAAAAGAGAGCGGATAGAATGTCAGGTTCCACAGTGCTGGAGGCGTGCTGAAAACCTTAGCCGGCTAAGTTGCGGCTTGCTCGACAGGCCGCCGAACTCTAGAGGATAGAGCGGTCTAATTAGCTAGACCGCTGATTTCATCGATTAGTCGAGATCTGAAGGTCGCGTGTTAATTATTGATGCACGAAAACGGACAGGGAGTCGGGCACCACCAGCTAACTGTTCGAACACCGGGGAATAGGGGAGGAAAGGAGAAGATTGTCGACCAATCGGTTACTAGCGGTTGCGGCTAAAGGACCGGAAAAGGGGGCTGCTGGCAGCGGCAACAGCAGAGTTCGCCCGCCGCGGCTTAAATGCCACTCTTGCGGCGGGCTTTCCTTTACTTAAAATAAGAAACAGTTACACGAAAGGGAAAAGAGGAAGCCGGCCGGACTACAAGCCGCAAAACACTAGACTTGAGACCGCAGCTCTTAACAGGCAAGCTCCTGGATCCCAATCAGCGTGTCTTGGGGAGTGCACCCACCCCCTATTTATAGGCTCGGGGGCCTGCCCAAACGGGCAGGGCTAAAATTACCGGCTGCCCGGGGTACATGAGAACCAGGCAGAGGTGAGGGGAAGCAAAAGAGAAAGAAACAAGAAAGGAGGGAAGTCGCGCGGCCTGGCGGATTCCTCCTGGCGAGCTGACGGCTGGGTCCTTGGGCCTTGTCGCTGAGCAGGGTCGGCGTTGGCAGCGGCCTGACATGGAGACCGCCCGGCTTGGGAGGCTTGGCGGCTTAAATACGCAGACCGCCCGGTCTGGAAAGCTGCTCGGACATGTCGCGGATTCCGGGCTTATCAAATAGTTTTGACTATACCGGGACATCAACGACAAATGTCAGAACCAGTCTGTTGAGAATGAACTATGTTCTCAAGAATACCATGGAGAAGCCGCTGAAGGTCGCAGATCTCAGTGCCAAGGAAGATAACACTACATATGAAGGTTATACTCAACGTTAACAATAAAAAGATTCAAATAATGCCATTGAGCTCGTACAGATTGGTGGGATCCAAAATTTTTAGAATCAGATAGAGTAAGATGAGACTTTTCTATTCATACTCATGCCAATGACAAGATGTTTCTCAAGACCGTTACAGAAGTCAAGGTTATAAAAGGGATATGTTAGGGCAAAAAATAGTGTGATTTTCAGTGCCATTGCTCAAATCATGAAACCAGATAACAACACAAAGTTCTTTGCTAATTGAAGTTAGTTCTTGCCAAACGCCTTCAAAAGAATAAAGTAGGAGTCAATCTTCTGACTCTAGTGTGCTCTTACTGTCAAAGAAGAAGATCATGGAAGGAGAAGACCTGGAATAACTCTAAATGAAGATCAATATTTTTCAGGGTCTTCACCAAGCTGCTTCCATCAAAGCAAGAATAATAGAAGATCAAGAAGGCTAAAGGTTTATACATTTAGGTCTTCTGTTGTAATTCATACAAACATCTTTCCCATAGGATCTAATTTTAGATCTGAGTGTAAGGCCTTTGTGCTTGAGTTGTAGGTTTGTACTCCCAGCCTGATTAGTAGGATTTCTATGTAAATCTGAGGCAACGCTTGGAGATAAGTATGAGGTAGGGAACCATGAGTGTTTCTGTGTTGTAGGATTTGGTGTACTTAGAGGTAGGGCTGTGTGCCAGAGGTAGGGCTTCTTGATAAGTTTGAGTGTAAGGCTTGTGCGCCTGAGGTAGGGTTTTGGAGGAAACATGAGAAATCTTGTAGGATTTGTGTTCTAAGCTCTTTGAGTTGCATTTTGGAGGAGATTTCCTAGTCTAGCTCATCTCTAGATATGTGTAAAGGGAAAATGGACGTACCCAGACCTTGAGAAACCACTATAAATCATTGTGTGCTTGTTATATATGTGCTTTATATTTACATATTTGCTGAAATACTAAAAGAATTAATTAAAGTGCAAGCCACCTATTCACCCCCTAGGTGTGTTAGACTACCCTAACATCAAACTATCAAAAATAAATATTCTAAATGATCTGGTAACTCCTTTAGTTCTATCGTTGTAGGCTCGTCATATGAAGTTTTTAAATGATCACTACTCAATTCTAATATTTCAAAAATGGGAGTGTGAGTGATCAAATTATCATCATTATTTTCATGAGGAATTAAATCTAAGTTTTCAAAATCATCTTCATGAAAATGGGGGCAATGATAGAATTTTAGAAATAAAAATTGAGTCTTCATCAGGTGAATCCTCTAGAATCAAACAAGAGTCGTCATTGGAGAGCGTATTTTTCATAGAAAAATTAATAGTAAAGGTAACTTCTTCATCTCTGACTCTAAGGTGAAGTTTATCGTTACTAACATCTATAACAGTGCGTGAGGTCGCGAGAATTAGACGACCAAGAAAAAGTGGCACCTTGGCGTCTTATTCACTATCAAGGATGGCGAAATCCACCAGAAAAATAAACTTGTCAACTTTGACAAACACATCCTCAATAATACCAATTGGTATTTGATGGACCAATCCACCAAATGGAAACTCATCCTCGTCGGATTAGGTTCTCCTAATCCTAATTTTTTAAAAATAGAATAGGGTATTGAATTAATAGAGGCGCCTAAATCAACTAACACATGTTTTAATAGTAAATCGCCAAATAGGCACAGAATGGAGAATCTACCTAGATCGTTTAGCTTCTCGGGAAGCTTATTTAATAAAACTATCAAACACTCCTCGTTCAATTGAATAGTGGAGATGTCCTCAAGATTCTTTTTTTGGACAAAAGATCCCGAAGGTACTTTGCATACTTTGGCATTAGCGCAATAGCTTCACGAAATGGCAAATTTAATTGAATTTGTTTACATATTTCTAGGAAATTATCGTAGTGCTCATCCATCTGGTCTTCTTTTAATTTGGATGGATAGGGAAGAGGAGGTTGATATTCTCAAATTTTATTCCCATTTAATTTCTCTTGAAGGGGAGGAGATGTAGAAATCATTACCTCTTCTTCAATCGCGTTTGTTGGAGTAGTTACCACTTTTCCACTACGCAGCATAATGGCCTTGGCTTTCTCCTTCGGATTAGGTTCCATATTGCATGGTAGTGCTCCATGCCGACAATTAGAAAATCTTTGCAATTTGATCGATTTGATTTTCCAAATTACGAACAGATCCGATGAGATTCTAGATATTAATATCATTGTTTTTTGCATATTTGGTTAAAAATTCCACAAATGGAAGAGAATTTAGAATTAATAGTGGAAAACATTTTGGTGGAATAGTGTGAAGTGGTCTAGTCGCGTTCCTTGTATTTCTCCAAGAGAAGTTTGGGTGATTCCTAATTCTCGGGTGATAAATATTTCCATGTAAATTATGCCCCGATAAACAAATTGCTGATTCTGATTACCTATGTAATTTACATGTATGGTGAGAGTGGAGGCTTCCCAGGTATGTATAGAAGAGGAAACATTCATCTCTTCTAATTATTTATTTAGAATCTCAACCTGTAGAGAGAAATTGGAAACTGTACCAATTTTGTACATCCCGACCGGTTTATTTTGCTGAGACCGGGGTGTACTCCCTTAATAAGTGTTCATTGTCATTCTTTCTATAAGCTCTTTGGCTGCCACTGGTGTTTTATTGTTAAGGGTTCCACTGGCGATGAAATCAATATTTTGCCTTGCTAGAATATTAAGGCCATTATAGAAGGTTTGGTTTGAAGCCAATCGAGGATTATGGGGACACAAACAAAGTAATTCCTTAAATCGTTCCCAAGTATCATATAATGTTTTTTAATCAACTTGGGAAAAATTTGAAATATCATTGTGCAACATAGCTGTTTTGGATGGCAAAAACATTTTATCTGAAAATGTTCCGTCACTTGGCCCCAGTAGTGATGGAGCCCCTTGGTAGAGAACACAACCATTGTTTTGCCTTTGCGCGCAAAGTAAAAGAAAAAAGTGTAAGCGTTATCGCATCATCAGAAACTCTGTTAATTTTAAAAGTGTCACATATTTCTAAAAAGTTAGAAATATGTGCATTAGGATCCTCATCCTAAATCCCATCAGATTGCACATATTATTGTATCATTTGAATGATGTTTGGCATCAATTCACAGTTATTGTTTTTAACACCCCCATCCGTCACATGGAATATAACAGAAGGTCCGGCTGTGTCCCCCCGCCATATTCCACGAACAGTCAGTGGAGTTACAAATTATTACCAAAATAACAGCATAGGAGTACGTATCCTAACTCAGAGCATGCTAGCAGAAGTTTTTAAAACAGTTATAAGAACACATACAAAACACATGAATGTCCACTACAGCTACATTAGGAATGAAAAGAATACACCAAAACATTGGACTTACGGCCTTACAATAGTTTATTTAAACAATAAATTTCTTCCATACATCGGCACATAGGCCGGTGACACATGAGCATAAAGAGTAAACATTCACTTTGGCCTTCAAGGGCCGGCTCAGCAACCAAGGCTTCAGCCCGCTACTTGCCACTAGGCACCGCAGCACCTGCAATCAACATTCCACCGCAGTGGTGGCAAACAAAAGCAATGGTCAGCTAAAGCAGACCAAATTATAACGACCCCACCCCTTACATGGGGTGGCGGTGCTCCTTCCCTGCATTATAATAGCAAAACCAAACATTAAAGTGAAAGTACAACATTAGCACACTTCACCACAGGTGTAGGCCCGCATGGCCACACACCCAGTGCTCTCAGGGCACTTACACGGTGAAGCCGGTCCCAACCCAGTCCGTCCCACAGCTCCACCACCGCTCCTAGGATGGCAAACATCATGAGCATTAATGTCCTTTCAGCTGAAGCCTAGACTCGCCCTCTAAGCCATCGGTAAGTCCCATGTACCTTAGGTCGCTTTAATCGAACCACTTGCAGTAGGTAAGGTTCCACCAACACGTTGCTCACCTCGCCACGACAATTTAGCCATCGGCGTGGGACAAGCTTCACAAAATCGCAATATATCGATCATACAACAGTATATAGCCCGGCAATGTACATGGCTGTCTCCCAGGCCACCAAAACGGAAGTACTTCGCTTCTGCCCAGAATTTCAGGTGCACCTTGGAGTTAATCCACAAGAATCCATGTTGCAATCTACCACGTAGAAACCCAAAAACATACAGCACAAAGTCTTCTCCGGCAATCCATGCATAATGAAAACATCACCGATCTAGACCAACTTGTCCAGGTAGGCTTCACACACCATGCATATGCCCATACTTCGATTCCAGACTCTATACACAAAACTACGGGGACTATTCATGTCCACCCGAAGTAATACCTCACACTCACCGCACACTCGCGAGAGCGGGTTTCCTATGCAAAAAGAAAGAAGACTTCACATGTCCAAGAAGAGAATCGTTACCCCAGAGGTTCGCTTTGGCCCCATGGAGAAGAGAAGAAACTAGACGGATGAAAAGCATCGCAACGTCCTTGCCTCCACGGATCTAGACTCGGCTCGCGATTTGGGGCTCTGAAGCTCCGCCAGCGACCGGATTCCTCCTCCTTCTTCCTTGCTCTCCCCACTCTCTAACTCCTTAGAAAGTGAAAGAATTAAGAGAAATGAGGGTTTAACCCTCAACTCCCGGCCTTATAACAACATGGAGATTTCTGGACCGTTGGATCTTATTTGAAGGAAATGAACGACCATGAATCGACCTGAAAATCACTTTCCTGGACTGAATACGGCCTGTGATATGCCTGTGTCATAGGTCGTATCTCATGATCTGAACACGATCGTCGAACACAGAGCAGGACACGGGCTCAGACACACACGTATTACTACTTGACACGCCCGTGTTATTGCTTGACACGCCCGTGTCAGCCTCTAACATGCCTGTATCATTGGGCATGTTCCTCAAGCGACACAGGAAACCGTCATATCCCGACCAGGACATGGTCCTGTGATGCACAGTGTAACATGTCGTGTGTCAGACACGGCTTAGGGCACCCCCGTGTCCCAGACCGTGTTCATCAGTCATCACACACCGGTCAAACGCAAAGAAGGACACGGTCCTGGACACGCCCGTGTCACAGGCTGTGTGCCTCACTCGACACCGCTCTGCCAACACAGAGTAGGACACGGCCCTGGACACGCCCATGTCACAGCTCGTGTGAACCTATTCCGACACCAATTTGGCCTTAAAACGCTATCCGTTCCTTTTGAGTTTTGGCGTGTTACAATTCACCACCACTTAAATGAATTTCGTTCCGAAATTATAGAATGGAAAGGTACACAAAATTAAATGGTACCTGAGCGGAATAGCTCGGGATACTCCTCAAGCATGGTCTGCTCTAGCTCCTACCAAAGCTCCTCCCGACCGTAGTTGTCCTAATGGACTTTGACCATCCTGATGTCTTTGTTATGAAGTCGTTTGACTTCAAAGTCCTCACTGTGAACGGGCTTGACCTTCATCGTCAACCCATTATCAATATGTACCTGATCGACCGCAATCACTTGCGGAGGCTCTTGCACCGCCTTCCACAACATCGATATATGAAATACGACATGTATACCACTCAATTCCACTGATAACTTCAGTCTATAAGCCACTTCACAAATTCATTCTGGTATCTCAAACGGTCCAAGGTACCTCGTACTCAACTTCTTCAAGCGTCGTACCCGTGAGACACCCTTGAATGGCTTAATTTTCAAATATACCCAGTCTTCAATAACGAACTCAATATTCCTATGCTTGGAATTATAGTATTTAGCCTGCCTGTCCTGAGCGATCAGCAATCGTTCTCGTATTGTTTGTACCAACGAAGTGGTGTGTTCCTCTTCTTGTCGTTTGTACAGCTTCGAATCACCCGTCTACAACCACGACAACGGCATGCGACATTTTCTACTGTATAGGACCTCGAAGGGTTCCATTTGAATACTCACTTGGTAGCTGTTGTTATTAGCAAACTCCACCATGTACAGGGGATCTTCCCACCGCTTTCCGAAGTCCAAGATGCACATGTGAAGCATGTCCTCGATCGTCCAGATGACCCTCTCGGTCTGACCATCCATCTACGGATGAAAGGCCATGTTGAAACTTAGCTTGGTTCCCAACAATTGATGCACTACCCTCCAGTCATTGGATGTGAAGTGCCCATCTCGGTCACTCACAATGCTGCGGGGCACATCGTGCAGTCGAACAATGTTATCTACATAAAGTTTTGCCAGTTTATCCACCGAATCATCCTTACTATTCGGAATGAAGTGCGATACCTTCGTCAATTTATCTACGATCACCCAAAAGGTGTCATTTCCCTTCTGCGACCTTGGCAACCCATGCACGAAATCCATTGAAATATCGTTGAACTTCCACCCCGGGATAGGTAAGGGCTTCAAGAAAACTCCAGGCTTCTAGCACTCCGCCTTCACCAAGGCGCACGTTAGACACTTCACCACGTAAAGTTCTACGTCCTTTTTAAGTCCTGGCCAACAGAACAACTTTTTCATATCTCTAAACATCTTTGTGCTCCCCAAATGAATCGAGTACTTAGTGTAATGAGCCTCGTACATCAATTCCTCCCGTAGTTTACCCATACTTGGGACGCACAAACGATTGTCACTCAATAACAGTCCATCCTTAACAATAAATTGGGAATTTGACCCATCCAAAGCCTTATGCATGATCTACTTCATGCTATTATCCCCATCCAGAGCTTGCTGAATCCTATCTGCAAAGTCATACTGCAACTTTGTCCAGTTCAATTATGCTTCGGCACTAGTCTGCTTGTCAACACAAGAGATCTCTAATGCATCCAGATCATGAGCTAAACGCACATCATGTATCGACAACCAGTTGGCCTGCGCGGGAGCCCTGCGACTCAACACATTCGTAACTGCATTGCCTTTCCCTAGCACATAATGTATCTTGAAGGTGTAGTCACCCAGGAACTCTATCCATGCCGCATGTTTAGGTCCTTTTGATCCAACAAGTACTTCAGGCTCTTGTGATGGGTATATATATCGACCTTCACACCGTATAGGTAATGCATCCACAGCTTCAGGGCGAATATCACGGCCGCTAACTCCAAGTCATGGATCGGATAAGTCCTCTCGTGTACCTTCAGCTGAGATGAGCCATAAGCTATTACATTCCCATGATGTACAAGAATACAACCTAAGCCACTGCCCGAAGCATCACTGTAAATCTCAAATCCTTCGGTCCCACTCAACGAACATAGAATAGGTGTCGTGGTTAACCGACTTTTCAGTTTTTCGAAAGATTGCACACACTCTAGCAACCACACAAACTTTTGATCTTTCCTCGTCAAAGTCATGAGGCGTAATGCTATACGCGAGAAGTTCTCTACAAAGTGCATGTAGTATCCAGCAAGTCCCAAGAAACTCCGGACTTCTGCCACTGTAGACACTACAGGCCACTCCTGTATTGCAACTATCTTTGCTGGATCTACCGTAATCCCTTCTCCACTAACTATATGACCAAGTAATGCTATCGAGGATAACCAGAATTCGCATTTGGAGAATTTGGCATATAGTTGATTCCTTCTCAATGTCTCCAACACCATATGCAGATGCTTGAAATGATCATCCTCGCACCACGAGTACACCAATATATCATCGATAAAGACTATCACGAAGTGGTCCAGGTACTCTCTGAATGTTCTATTCATCAAATCCATAAACATGGATGACGCATTAGTCAGCACAAACTGCATGACGGTGAACTTATAATGCCCATACCGTGTGCTGAAAGCTGTCTTGGGGATGTCACTTTCTCTTATCTTCAACTGATAGTATCCGGTTTTAAGATCCAATTTCGAGTACACCGTTGACACAACTAACTGATCGAACAGATCATCATTCACTGGGATCAGATACTTATTCTTTTCTATTAGCTTATTCAGCTCTCGGTAATCAATACAGAGTTGTAAGCTTCCATCCTTCTTCTTAATAAAGAGGACTGGTGCACTCCAAGGCGATGAACTTGGACGCACATAAGCCTGTTCCAACATCTCTTGAATTTGAACTTTCAGTTCCGCCATCTCTTTAGGTGTCAACCGATACGGAGAGCGTGGCACAGGTTTGGCACATGCACAAACTCAATGGTGAAGTCGATCTCTCGCTGAGGTGGGGCTCCAGGGAGATCATCAGGGAACACGTTAGGATACTCAGATACAACTGTAATACTGTCCATACTAGGCGTAGGCTTCGAAGCCTCCACTAATGTGAAACACAGCTCTACACCAGCACGAAAGGTGTAAGACCCCCTTTTTTCCTTTTTAAACCCCGGGGTCTTATGCCCAGAACCGCCATTTTGCGGTGGCCCTGACTCTCGGGAAGGCTGCCACTACAAAACGTCAATTCTGCCAGCCTTTTCGATCAATAAGAGAGAGCAGTATAATATAGTTTTAGATAAAACTAAGTCCATATCACATGTATTAAATGTAAATGAAATCACATTGGGTCCATAAAATAATATAGAGTACTGAAAGGTAACAAAATGGAAATATAAACGGGCTTAAGCCCGGTACATCAGATCCTCGCTATAATCTCTCACGGAAGCTATAAAAAGACTATCACTCAAGGAGCTGGTCACTGGTGTTCTGATACTTGACTGGACCACCTCCATACGCACTGTACTCTGCTGGTGCTAGTCCCTGTCTCCCATCCGGAACCCCTGTAATGTTGTGGTCCGAAAACCATTAGTCATAAAGTCTAAGCCCTATCATCCCCTACCCCTCACCCATGGCTCCTAGGCACCGAGCATGGAGGAGGAAAGGGAAGCTACAAAGGTGGAGAGTACAAAGTGGAAGGTTACAGTGGAACTAGTCTAACAGTTCTATAATAGTATACAGTAATATAAGCAAGTAGAGTAAGCAGCATATGTAAGAAAGACAAGGTAAGAAATAAGTAACCTTAACTTATATGAATGCCCATACAAACTTATAATAATAAGAATGAGGTTTAAGCTTGGGTTAGCCCAAGTGGGGGAAATGGGTTTAAGCTTGAGTTAGCCCATTTATGCTAATTTGACCTAACACTAGAATAGAGTTGACCTTGGTCAACATGACCATTTGGGTTGACCCCAAAGTGTCCTTGGTGACCCATTGGACTCCCTTAAGGTCTTTTAAGACTTGAGTATGGTTGGTTGGGCACCTTGGAGGTCACTTGACTCTTAGTAAGGGCTCTTTGACCACTTTGGAGCTAGAGTTGACATGGGTCAACTTAGCCACTAGGGTTGGCCCCAATGAGTCCCTAATGACCCATTGACCTCCCCTAAGATCTAGGAAGAGTTGGGTAGGGTTATCTTGGCACTTTGGAGGTCACCTACCCTTAGGAAGTGTACTTTGACCAAATTAGGGCTAGAGTAGACTTTGGTCAACATAGACTCTTGGGTTGACCCCAATGGATCCTTATGGCTCTAATGGACCCCCTAATGGGTTAGGGATGTTGTGGTGGGGTCATGGAGTCATGGTGAAGCCCTATTGTCATCCTAAACTATTATTTAGAATTCTACTATTTGCAGACCATGGTGATTTCCAACTTCATGCCTAAGCTCACTTGGTCTTCTTAGGCTTCCTAGGATTTTGTCATGACCTAGTCATGACAAAACCACTCTTAGGGGTCTAGTTGGAAATGGGATGTTACAAATCCCAATAAAAAAAATAAAAATTTTGTCCTCAAAATTCAGGTTAGGCTGCGGGGTTTCTACTGAGTAACTGAATGTAACATCCCATAGGAAGTTCAACATATACTTTACCTGGAGAGATCCGGGTACCTCTACAGCATCGGATATGGTGGATCCCAAGTATGCTCCTCCTGCCCATGGTTCCTCTACAGGACCTTGACCAGTGGGACCTTCTTGCACCGCAAGACCCGGACCATTGTATCATCTATCCTGATCGACTCACAACAGACTGATTGATCAAAAGCTGTCGAGCCATCTATACCAAGAACCTACTGTTCCGGCCGTATTAGAGCCTTCATAAGAGAGGAGAAGTGGAAGACGTCGTGCAAAACCGCTACTTCGGAGGTAGCTCTAGTCTATAAGCCAATAGGCCGATCCTCTCCAGGATCCTGTAACGCCCCATATTCCTTGGACTGAGCTTCTTCCGCCCTCCTACCCGCGAGACTTCATGTACCAGACATATTTTCACGAATACACAGTCTCCATCCTGAAACTCTACTTGGCAATGTCACGCATCGTAATATTTGGCCAGTCTGCCCTAGGCCTCCAACATCCAATCTCAATACAGTGACACTTGTGTATCTGTGTTCTCCACATATTCCGAGCCGTGTGCCTTTGGATCATCATCCTAGACCCATGATAGTGGAATCCTGCACCTCCGTACGAGGGTGGAGAGTTGTGTTGAATGTCGACCGAGTTCCCAGAAATGCTTGGACTGATCTTCTCTCCTTGGACGTACATTATCCATCCTGATTCGACACGATCATCTTGAGCACACCATGGTAACGAACAACTACTCACAAAACTTATGAAACACCCACAGGAGTTTTCTTTCGGGTCAGGGTGACCCTAGATATCTCGGTCAGTCTATCATTGATGTTCCAATTATAATTATGCCCGAAGTGTGGATGAGGAATCATTTGTATGAAAATCCCTAATTATATCCTCGAACTTCCACTCTAACTCGGGCAGTGACTATAATAGTTCCCCAAAAGTTCTTGCACATAACCTTCATCAGGCGACGGACCTCACCGTGCATCACAAAATCTATGACACCCTTCTTCACTCGAGGGAGATACACGTTCCGAGATACACCAAACTTCCGATGATTAAATTTCTCGTTTGTACGGGTAGACAACGACTCTATAAAATCTCCACTTCACAATCAAATTCTTATCCCTACAAATACGCCCGAGTAGCACTGAATATGGTTTACGTCCATTTTACTATATTACGATGCAAAGTTTTCTAGATGAGGTCTAAGGGAAACCCAAGTCAATAACTAATTTGCCCAATAAACAAAAGACAAGCACCCAATAAACAAAAGATAAGCCTCTACCAACCTTGGGCTGAGTATCTTTGATATTACCATGTTATATCCATCCTTGTTGGGTGCACAATCCTTAGGGCATCAATCATTGACTTGTGGTTCCAACCTGAATCTGTTGATATACTCCATACTTTAAACCCTCTGAGTCATATTTACGACAACCTTATCCTGGTCAAAATGTTCCCAATCCAAACTGGGTCTCTTCCGAACTTGAATTCCTATCCGACCTTCGGTGTTTGTCATGGTGGTTGTCTCCAGGTAATCTTGTTACTGGTATGAGGGTTGAGACTATGTGTCTTCTACCATTCTGCTAATGGATTATTGGTCTCAATTCTCCTTAAAGCAGTCCTACCAGTTTGAGTAATCCTTGATAGGGACCGTAGAGCCACCTGATTTTCTGGCTTAGGTAGCCATTCTCATGTTATACTCCTCCTTTATTCTCTTTAGGTATCTCCTTAGCTTAACCAAGTTCATACCCAAGGTCTATTTCAAACTAGGGCATACTATAGGTTATCGTGGTTAATCATGTCTCCTAGTGGGTTGAGTCTAACTCATTAACTAAAGAATTATAAGAATGGATCTTCGCAGCCGGAGGTGCTCCCTGCTGGGGGCTAGGTTTGCCGCAGGCTATAAAGAAGAATTCCAATTGTTAGCTGATGAACAAGTCGAAATAATGAAAAGGTGGACTTTACATTTTATTCCCCTTATGGGCACACCACTGCTTCTGCTGCTAGTTTGTCCGCAAACTAAGCTTGCGCGGGGGTGGCCTAAGGTTTTTATGGACTACTTCTCTTTCGATCGAGGTTTGCTCTGATACCATTTGTAAGACCCCGTTTTTTTTTCTTTTTAAACCCCGGGCTCTTATGCCCAAAACCGCCGTTTTGCGGTGGCCCCGACTCTCGGGAAGGCCGCCACTACAAAACGCCGATTCTGCCGGCTTTTTCCATCAATAAGAGAGAGCAGTATAATATAGTTTCGGATAAAACTAAGTCCACATCACATGTATTAAATGTAAATGAAATCACATGGAGTCCATAAAATAATATAGAGTACTTAAGGGTAACAAAATGGAAATATAAACGGACTTAAGCCCGGTACATCAGATACTCGATACAATCTCTCGTGGAAGCTATAAAAAGACTATCACTCAAGGAGCTGGTCACTGGTGGTCCGGTACTAGACTGGACCACCTCCATGCACACCGTACTCCACTAGTGCTGGTCCCTGTCTCCCATCCAGAGCCCCTGTAATTTTGTGGTCTGAAAACCAATAGTAATAAAGACTAAGCCATATCATCCACTACCCCTCCCCCATGAATCCTAGGCACCGAGCGGGGAGGAGGAAAGGGAAGCTACAAAGGTGGAGAGTACAAAGTGGCAGGTGATAGTGAAACTAGTCTAGCAGTTCTATAATAGTATGAAGTAATATAAGCAAGTAGAGTAAGTAGCATATGTAAGAAAGACAAGGTAAGAAATAAGTGACCTTAACTTATATGAATGCCCATACAAACTTATAAGTTAAGGGGTCTTCTGCAAGGCTCCCATCGTATAAAAAGTCTCATACCAATTTATACGTTGGGGTGTCGGTTGTATGCAAGTATGAGTGTAGTGATATGCTATGCCATGATTCATGCAAGTGCAACCCACGCACATGACTCTATGCTCAAAGACCTTTAGTTCCCCCGATTTGGGCAGCTAGCTTCACTCCCAGGAACCTCCGTAGTGGCCAACGGAGACAGTGGGTCGGGCCCCCCACTCCTAGATGGGTATCCACACTACCAGTACTAGCCCACCCGTACGCCCCTAGAAGAACACAACATAGAGTATCCGCGTACTAATGATGGCCATATCCACAAGACTTTCTTTGGCAAAGTATCCCACACCGCCCAGTCAACGTATCGATGTCGGTGTGAATGACCGTCCAATACCGATGACCCACCACCTTATTTTATATCCAGAACCTTTTGAGCCACTGGCTCCCCGGACTAATCGTCTGTACATCAACCTTCCGAACGAACCGTCCGGATGGCAATCAAAACAACCGAATCAACCTCCCGAGTTACCGGGTTGTGTGAATGTTCAACCATAGTGATACTAGTTGCTCTTGTAATATATTATTCTTACTGTTTATGTTAGCCAAGAACTACCCAAGGTATTCCTCGTGAAGGGCTCTCGAAGGCACTAGGAACTACGATGGGATTACGCCCAAAGATCCCTTTCACAAGGCACTTACTATTATTGGTTGCTATCATATTTCCCAAACCCTTACTTGTTGTACTGGATCTAATCCTAGAGTATTTGACACTTCCTCCCCACGGGAAAGACGATCTTTCGTCGATCCCGAGCATCACCTAACACTAGCCAAACCAACACTCGACTCATCCTATCTTCCAATGGTGAACTCATTTTTAATTATCCAAACCAGCAAACATCTAATTCTAACTCAAGTGCCCCGATTCATACTCCAAAATAATTTATGCAGTTTTACTAAGTGCAGACCAACTTAAGCTATATGTCGTGTAAAAGGAGAGGTACTTAAAATATTCACCCAGTAACCATATAATAATTAATGGATGGTTGTTATGACCCTTTTAGCCTAAATCCAGAATTTCATAATTTTTCTAATTTATCTGGTAATTTATTTAATTATTCTGGTAATCCAATAACCCCATTTTTAAACATGATGTACCAACATCAGATAAGTAATTGCTCCAAAATATTTATGATAAACATAATATGACTATCGAACATAAAATCCAAAGTTTCTCAACTTTTCAGCAAAGATTTAATCCTCTAATTAATTAATTTAATATAATACAATAAATGTAATTAAATAGAGAAGTACCTTAAAATAGTATCCAAAAATTACACAAACTTTACCATGGCTATAGTATGATCATAAATTCTCATTGACTAAGTTTCAAAATATTTTAAGCTAGTTTAACAATGATTTTAGCACAATCATCCTTAGGGGCAACTTAAAGATTTAAACTACAAGCATAAGTTAATATCTTCCAAACAGCCTACAATAATTTTCAGATGCTCCTACTGACCCTAAGACTACTATACCCACGTTTAATCACTATTCAATGAGTTTTAGTAACCTATTCTATTTCTATAAATTTTGTGCCCTAAACTAGGGTTAGGGTTTAGAGGGGCCTACCCATTCCCAAATCCATTAAGACTTTAACCAGAGTGTTTTAGATACTCTAGTTCTTAATCTACCATGTATCAAGTCCATACAAGCTCTTTTGACCCCTTGCCCTTCACAAGACAAAAAAGCCCCTCCTTAGGGTTTGGCCTTAGGTCCTAAGGCAAATCTACTCCAATCTACCCCATCTAGAATGTGAGGAGTATAAAAGTCATGCCAAGTCAGTGACCCAAATTTCAACCTCTGTTGAGGTGATTTGGCCACTCAAAACCCAAAGTGCACTATTTGACCTAAATAGCCTTATTAGGGCAAGGCTAGGGTTGCATGATTTCAACTCAAACCATCTCCAAATGAGGTGAAAGTTTAACCAGAGCCTTATGAAGACCCCAAGGACCACTCACCAAAACTTGGGAGGGTTTTGAGGTCATTAGACCTTTTAAATAATTCCTATATTATTTATTAAATTTCTAACAAAAAATTAGGAAAATATCTTCCAAAAATTCTCAATTTTGGATATGTTCTAGGCATAGGTAAGAATGATCCTCATCCAAAATTTCAAGTCATTTGGATGGGTGGATCGATGGGGGCTCTAAACATTGTCTATTGTCTAACTTAGGTATAGCCCTCACAAAAATGTGTACTGTGGTCAAACCACGTACACAAATTTGTTCAAAGCAATTTTAAATTAAAATAGACTTCAGGGGCTATAATGTTTGTGTTGGTCATGTTTTTTAAAAGAGCCCCTAAGTATTTTTAATATGTAATTCAAAACAGCCCAGTAAACAGGACAGAAAATTCAGAAATCAAAACTAAATAAAAGAAATGATGCAGCACGAATCTTAAAGCAAATCCAACGCATCCTAGTCATCTTCGTCCTCCAACCAAGGGCAGTGATCAGTTCGACCTGAACCAAGGGCACGGCCGCCGGAGGGGCAGTTTTCGGCGAACTCACATGGTATAAAAACCATGGTTTTTTTGAAATTTATCCAACCCGATCGGGCTCATTTGAGCCCGATTTCTCTCATAAAAGATCTAAAGATCTAGCCCACGAAGAGAGAAGTGGAGGAGAACCTTCAACCGTGCTTACCGACGGGTTTGGTGGTGGTGCGCCATGGCCGATTTTTGGAGCTTCGGGTGTTCTGCAATAGTACTACCAAATGGATCGACTCCTTCAGGTAACATGTGGAAAAGCTTGCTCTGGGTCTGGGGATGCTTTTTAAAGAGTTAATTGGGGGAGGGGGAGGGCCTAACTTTAATTCATCATTAATGGTCTTGATGGTGAATTTCGGCCAAGGGGGGTGTGCACTGAATCCAGCCCATATGTGGCTGGCTAGGGCTGTTAATCTTCTCTAAATTAACTAGGGAATGTGAATCTAGCAAATGGAGGTGAGGAGATGAACTCTTGATGGCCATTATGACATTCTCTCTCCTCTTTCTCTCTCTTCCCTATTGGAGGAATTGAATTCAGCCACCTTGGCTGGCTGGCTATGGCTATTCAACTCCTCAAAATTGTTGAGGGGGAATACATTCAGCCTTTGGAATCAATTGCAGAGGCCCTAGGTCTCCCTTGGCCATGAATGACCTCCTTTTCTCACTTTCTCTATCCTCCATTAAAGGGAAAAATGGAGCTTTCTCTCTCCTACTCACCATGGCCGAATTTTGATGTCTCCTCCAGCCTATTGGCAGCCTAATAACTCATATTAATAATAAGAATGAGGTTAGACCAAGTGGGGGAAATGTGTTTGAGCTTGAGTTAGCCCATTTAGGCAAATTTGACCTAACATTAGAAAAGAGGTGACCTTGGTCAACATGACCATTTTGGTTGGCCCCAATGGGTCCTTGGTGACCCATTGGACTCCCTTAAGGTCTAGGAAGACTTGAGTAGGGTTGGTTAGGCACCTTGGAGATCACTTGACCCTTAGTAAGGGCCCTTTGACAACTTTGGGGCTAGAGTTGACTTGGGTCAACTTAGCGACTAGGGTTGGCCCCAATTAGTCCCTGATGACCCATTGACCTCCCCAATGGATATTTATGGCTCTAATGGGCCCCCTAATAGGTTAAGGATGTTGTGGTGGGGTCATGGAGTCATGGTTAAGCCCTATGGTCATCCTAAACTATTGCTTAGAATTCTACTATTTGCAGACCATGGTGATTTCCAACTTCATACCTAAGCTCACTTGGTCTTCTTGGGCTTCCTAGGGTTTTGTCATGACCTAGTCATGACAAAACCACTCTTAGGGGTCTAGTTGGAAATGAGATGTTACAAAAGTCCTTAACCACCTGGAGAGTAGACATCAAAGTGTTGCTCGCCCCTTTCATGCCCGCAAATGTCGTCTCACGATCAGTTCCCAATTTGACCTCCTTGCAGTTGCAATCAATGTATGCCCGCTGCTCCGAGAGGCAGACCATCCCCAAGATCACGTCGAACTCCACTATCGGCAGTAGCGATGCTTGCAAGTCAAACTTTTGACTCCCAATCCGCATCTTTACGCAACAAAATCTATCCGCGCGCATTGAACACCCATTAAGCAACAACACATCCAATTTGTCCCTTGCCATCGAAGAAGGTACTCCGATGCGCGATACAAATCCTTCGGACAAAAAGGAATGTGAAGCACCCGTATCGAACAGTGCTCTCGCCGGATAATCAAAAATAAAAACAAAGCCTAACACAAGCAGTCATAAGCTAATGTGTAAAAGGGTAACAAATATGTAAAGTTAATCTTCTTTTAATTAACTCATACCTTTCACCACATTGGTCTGCTTTATGGCCTCCTGAAGGACAAGATTGTACAATCTAGGCTGGGCTGGAACATAGTGGGATGCGGTTGACTCCACCGCCTTCTCCTTTTCCTCGTATGTTGCTCCAGACTTTCTCTCGGACTTTGGACGTCCGCTCCAACACTCTCGGGCAAAATGCCCCGGCTTTCCATAGTTGGAGCAAGCACCTTGAGCTCGGCCTGTGGTTGCCCCAGACCCACCAGAAGAAGGGGCTGGAGTCGAAGTCCTAACCTTCTTGTTCCACTTATTGGACTTAGACTTCAGGGAGTTCAGAACCTTGAACTTCGTCTTCTGCACACCCAAGTCTTTGCTTCCTTGGATTCTCTTCAGATCTCTTTCCATTGATCGGGCCGAACTGACCAAGGTTAGGAAACCTTACGTCACATGCCCATCAAGTAGTACCCTCAGGTCATCGCGCAGACCCTCAAAGAACCGGTTAGTTTTACGCTCCTCATCGCCAAACGTAGGGGCAGCGTAATGACCCAACCGTGTGAATTTGTGGAGGTACTCATCCACGCTACTGACTCCTTGCTTTAACCTTAGAAACTGATTCTCCATCTCAATTCTCTCAACGGAGGGTAGGTGTGTAGCCAAGAATAGCCTTGAGAATTCCTCGATCGAGACGTCGACGAGTTGTCTCCCAACTAAGTGATGCTGGTCCAGATCTTCCCATCATAACCATTCCTTGTCATCTAGCAGGAAAGTGGCTATGGCGGTATTCTGCCATTCCTCCGTTTTCGTTGTCAACAAGATTCTCTTAACTCTAGCAAGCCAATCCTCGGCTTGAGTTGGGGTTCCAGCCCCCAAAAATATTGGAGGAATGAAACTCATCACATGTTTAAGTTGTCTTTATGTCGCTCTTCTTGGAGGTAAAGGTTCTAACACCACGCGTTCCACATCTGTAACACCTCCCCTGTAATGACCGTATAATATGGGTCCGGCCGGTACCCCACAACACACAGACGCCACAGCTTCAGTATTAAAAGATGATATAGTTAACCAATCTCAAAACTCATAACACAACACAGCGGAAACAACAAGCAAGACTAGAAGTTATCCACGCCTACAAGAGTAACAAAATGGCCTTAACGCCTTACAACAAGAGTGAGTCCCAACTCAAATAATACATCATCATAAAAGTGCATAAGCACTCCTAGTCTACCTCGGCATGCAAGCCGATCAACATGAGCATAAAACATACAATGCCACAAAAGTAGAGCTACAGCAAAGGTAACACTTCATGAGGCTTAGGCCTTTCTGGCCGGCGAGCTAGCTCCTGCATGCGATCCTTGCCCTGTAAAAATTTTTAATAACGTGGGTCAGCAAAGGCTGACCTCAAACTGTGTAAACCAACACATCTCCTCCCGGCCGCCCCTAACGGACTCCGGGGTACTCCTCCAACCTGCAAGTTAGCACTTCGTATGCTATATTCATAAGCAAGAAAAAAAACTAAGGTAACAGGCTTGAATGTCTCAAACATCATACATATTCTCCACTGTTGAGCATTTAATAATAGGTCCTACTATGCAACATGAATACAACACTCGGGCTTCACCCAAGGCACCCTATAGCGTATGCATCTAGCATAACATCACATCATTTGGGTACTCATCATTTCCCCATTGGCATAAAGCCGCAAACAAAGGGGAACCACAATCCCCCAACGACATACAAGCCGCCACACGGAACTCTTTCCAAGGCCCCACCAGCACACGGTCGTAGACCCGGGCTTGCCGGCAAGCTCTGACTTCTCATGTCAGGATTCCGTCCAACACACTGACCGATTCTAAGAACCCTTGCTGGACCGCACACGCTCATGGCCTCATTGCCGGGCTTGCCCCATGCTCGGCGTTCTCGTCAGTCTCACAAAAGGGGACTAGTCTCGTCGGGACACTTTCCACACATAACTTGCACATTACGGGATAGCCAGCCAACCATAGAGACACAGCCACGCCTTGGCACATCGCAATCCAAGACAATTCCACCCTAATCCCTCATTCGTACTGCAGCATTCCCGCGCACCAAGGAAACCATCTACCACCCATACAGAGCTAATCTTGTCCACCAAGGAATCCATCTATCGCCAATGAGGAGCTAACCTTGTCCGGTACCGGCCACACGTACTCATGCAAGATAACGGGAAGAACACCACAACCATCACACATCACAAACGGCCTCTTGCCGCAGCGGATCTCTACGAGTCCTTAACCCTCGTATGCAACATCACCGAGTCGGACTAACGGTCGCGACTACGAATTCACCAACCATGCCTAATCCACTAACGAAGAGTACCTCTAATGCAAAAACATGCCGGGGACGGAATCAATCGACCCGGAGGTTCCTCTTGAACATTGGCGACCCAAACCCCTCTTATTTGAGAGTTTGGTGCCCAAAAACTAGAAAAGAAAAGATGCTAAAACATGCATCCTAAAACAAAGAGGAGAAGTGTCGTTACCCTCCGACTCCGCTTCCTAGCCATGGAAAAATAGTTGGATGAAAACCTTCGCAATGATCTATCCTCCACGGATCTGGACTCAAATTGCAATTTGGAGCACTGAAACCTCTCTAACAGCCGGATCTCCTTCACCGTCCTCCGTGCTCTCCCTTCTCTCTAGAGCTTAGACGGAGAGAACTGCGACTAGAAAAATGCCGATTATGAAACCCTACTCTCGGGTAAATCCCAAACAGAAAGGCCCCCAGCCATCGGATCCCACACCAAGGAAAAAGCACGGCTGCGATCCAAGTCCAGCCTGGAAATAGGCGGAACACCGCATTATCATCAAGGACACCCCGTGACAACCCGTCCTGAACTCCGCTCGACGATCGTCGAACCAAAATCGTCGACCGCTGCCGAATTGTCGAACGGAGAGTCACCGGCACTCGTCGAACCAGCCAAGCCGTCGAACGGAGTTCCCAGGAAAAATAGTCGAACACAGATCCAAATCGTCGAACGGAGATCCAAATCGTCGAACGCAGCTTGCTGGGGACAATCGTCGAATGCACATCCAAATCATCGAACGGAGATCCAAATCATCGAACGCACCTTGCTAGGGACAATCGTCGAATGCAGATCCAAATCTTCGGACGGAGATCCAATTCGTCGAACGCAGCTTGACACAACGAGACACGCCCTGTGACACGCCCGTGTCACAGGCTGTGTACACCTACCCAATGATTGCCATTCGACGATCGACGATCGACAATCGACGATCGTCCAACCGAGGGGACACGCCCCCCGTCACACCCGTGTTCCAGGGCGTGACCTCCCAACCAAGACCCAAACTTGGCCAAAAACGCTGATCGTCCCTCTTTCAAATTTTGGGGCGTTACAACTCTCTCCCCCTTAAAAGAATTTCGTCCCGAAATTACAAAGCAAAAAGGGAACAAAACTTAAATGGTACCTGAACTGAAGAGCTCTGGATACTCTTCCAGCATGGTTTGTTCTCGCTCCCAAGAGAGCTCCTCACGACCGCAGTTGTCCCATCAGACTTTCATGAGTTTGACCTCTTTATTCCGCAACTGCCGAATCTCCGAATCCTCTATAGCAATTGGACAGACTCGCATCCTCAAGTCTTCCTCTATCGGCACCGATGTCGGCTCGGTCACCACACTAGCCTCCACCAAGGCTTTCCTCAAGACGGAGACATGGAAGACGTCGTGTAATCCACTCAGCTCCGCGGACAACGCCAACCAATAGGCTGCTTCTCCCACCCGTTCAACAACTTCAAAAGGTCCCAAAAACCATGGACTCAACTTCTTGAGTCGGCAAATCCGTGAGACGCCTTTGAACGGCTTGATCTTCAAATAGACCCAATCACTTACCGCAAATTCCAACTTCCTGTGACGAGGATTAAAGTATTTTTCTTGCCGGTCTTACGCCGCCTTCATACGCTCTTGAATGGTCAGCACCAATTCACAAGCGTCAACTACCACCTCCTTTCCCAAAATTTTGGTGTCTCCCGCCTCTATCCAATACATCGGTGTTCGACACCGTCTCCCATACAAAGCTTCGTATGGCGCCATTTTTATACTTGCTTGATAACTGTTATTGTACGCGAACTCCACCATGAAGAGGTGATCCTCCAACTTCTTGCCAAAGTGGAGAATGCACATTCTCAGCACGTCCTCCATAGTACGGTTCGTTCTTTCGGTTTGCCCGTCAGTTTTAGGACGGAATGCCGTACTGAACTTTTGCTTCGTCCCCAAACTCTTCTGAACCAACCTCCAGTCCATGGACGTGAAACGTCCGTCACGATCCCTGACTATACTTCTAGGAATCCCATGCAGTCGCACAATGTTGCGAACATACAACTCCATCAGCTTCTCTACGTTGTCCTCCTTCTGATTTGGGTTGAAGTGAGCCACTTTTGTTAAGCGATCCACAATCACCCAAATAACATCATTGTCCTGCTGCGATCTAGGAAAACCATGCACAAAATCCATGGAGATGTCATCAAATTTCCACTCAGGGATTGGAAGAGGCTTCAGGAACCCGCCCGGCTTCTGACACTCGGCCTTCACCAAGGCACAAGTTTGGCAATGATTCACATACAAAGCTACGTCCCGCTTCAGCCCCGGCCACCAAAAGGATTTCTTCATATCCAAGTACATCTTTGTACTGCCCGGGTGAATGGAGTACTTTGTGAAGTCAGCCTCAAACATCAACTCCTCACAGAGCTTGCCGAACTGCGGTACACAAACCCTTCCGTCCTTCCTCAGAATCCCATCAATCATCTCCTAGGCGCTGCTCTCTCCCTTTTGAGCCTCCACCATGTATGGTTGAAACTCCACATCCAAACGGGTCGCTTCCCGAATACAATCGGACAAGTCATTCTGCATTTCAATCCAGTTCAACCGAGTCACGCTGGACTTGCCTCTCGCCACACATTCCAAACAAGGGACTCCCATTCCCGTACCAACCGCTCATCATGAGCTTTGATCCAATTCCCTTGCCCCGAGTACTTTCTACTCAAGGCATCCGCCACCACATTGGCTTTACCTGGCGTATACTGAATCACCACCTCGTAGTCTCCAAGAAACTCCACCCACCTACATTGCCACATGTTCAAGTCCTTTTGATCCAAGAGATACTTCAGGCTTTTATGATCCGTGAAGATCTCCACCTTTGCACCATAAATATAGTGTCGCCATATTTGCAACGCAAAAATTACCGCCGCCAACTCCATGTCATGGACGGGGTAATTCCTCTCATGAAGCTTCAGCTGCCTAGACCCAAAAGCTATCACCTTGCCATGTTGCACCAAAACGAAACTCAACTCGCATCCTGATGCGTCACTGAAGATCTGAAATCCCTCGGTCCCTTGCGGTAGACTTAGGATTGGAGCCATCATCAGTCTCTCCTTCAGTGCCTCAAATGCTTGACTGCACTCTTGAGTCCACACAAACTTATGATCTTTACGAGTGAGTGAGGTGAGGGGTAGAGCTATCCACGAAAAATTCTCCACGAATCTCCTATAGTACCGGGCTAGTCTAAGAAAACTTCGGACTTCTGCCACGGTCCTCAAAACCGGCCAATCTCTGATGGCTTCCACTTTTGTTGGATCCACTGTCACCACATCCCCACTAAACACGTGGCCCAAAAATGCCACCTACGCTAACCAGAACTCGCACTTTGAGAACTTTGCATACAATTGATTCTCTCTCAACACCTGCAAGACCACTCTCAAGTGGGTGTCATGCTCCACTTCCGATTTGGAATACATCAAGATGTCGTCAATGAAGACTACCATAAAAGAATCTAAGTATTCCCGAAATACTCGATTCATAAGATCCATGTGTTGATGCACGAAAACACAAGGGGGGTCGAGCACAACCAGCTAACTGTTCGATCACAGGGGGAATAGGGAGACTGCGAGTAGCGATCTACTAAGCGGATGAGAGCTGGAAGAAGAGCAGGGCCGTGAACCACGACAACAACAGACTTCGCCCGTCGCGGTCTGAATGTCTCTCTTGCGACGGGCTTTCCCTTGATTGAAGAAGGATCTAGTTACAAGTGAAAGGAAAAGACTGAGGGAAACAGAGCAAGGGGGAGTCCGCAAGGCACAGGATTCGAGTCCTCAGCCTGTAACAAGTAGGCTCCTGGGTCCGAGTCAGCGTGCCTTGAGTGCACCACCTCCCCCATATTTATAGGATAGGGGGCCTGCCCAAACGGGCAGGGCTAAAATAACCGGCTGCCCGGGGTACAGGAGAACCGGGCAGCGGTGACGGGAAGCAAAAAGAAAGAACACGCCAGTCCGCACAGAAGTGGCGGACTGGGCTCGCGAGCTGGAGCTTCCACTGCTGCTGGGCGCGCCCACTGGAGGGCGGCGGCCTGGGCGGATGAGATACTGCGTCCGCCGCTGGAGAACCTGTTACCCAAAGCGCCGGCGGACTGAGCGGACTGGTCCTTGTGTCCGCTGCTGGAGTATCACCCTTGGCGCCCGACTGGTGACAGTGCCGGACTGGGCGGACGGACAAATCCTGTCCGCGCCTGCTGAATGGGGGGCTTTGGAATCTTGTAGTATGTTGCGGACTGAGGGGTTAACATAATCCCCGCACATTTTTAAGTTTCCAGAAAACTTCGAAAATGTTCTCTTAACCGCCGAGTCCGCAAACCTCGAAAACGCCGCCAACGCTATAAATATCGCTGGAGGGTCTGGATCTGCTGAGAATCTCGATCGACACCGGGCGCTATTCACCACTTACGGTCTCCACCTTCCAGTCCGGCATGGCTAGGCTTGGAGCTTTCTTATCTAGCGTTACTGCAAAAGGCGACCTGGAGCATACAACGCCTATGAAGACCAAAAAGATTGTAAAGAGGTCGACAGGAAAAGAACCTGTCCGCTCCATAGGAGAGAGTTCCCAGAGCCAGAAGCCTGCGGAGAAAGCAGTCCGCCACGTCGATGTGTCTGCTCGCGGGGATTCCGTAGTCGACGCCGAACCATTGAGGAGTGAGAAGATGGCAACCTTGTCGGACTCCGCCCCTTCTCAGAAAACCGCAACCTCGGTGGACACTGCTGGCGAACACATGGAGACTGACATATCTTCTCCCAATGCCTCGGTGCAAATCGTTGACTTGGACGAAGAGGACCGGCGGACTGAGGTAGAGAACGACGCGCCCTCAAAGGCATTGTCTGCTGTGAATCCTGAACCTGTCCGCGCTGACCAGCCCGATTTAGGGGGGTCCGCCGCGGATGCTGCTGAGAAGACCGCCAAGAAGAAGAAGAGGAAGAGAGACGGAGCGACCGTCGCCGAGCGGGTTGAGAAGAAGCTTCGCGCAATGAAGGAGAAGAACGTCTCTAAGCGGACTGGGGCAGCGGACTTACAACACAGGCCGCGCGAAAAAGAAGTTCCAGACGGCGATCTGGTTACTCCGGAGGCCCAAATCCAGGGAGAGAATTCCCTCTCAACGGTCAGTCTTTCCACTGATGAGATATTTGATTCCATAGACGTCGATCAACTTGACTTAATCCAGGACTCCTTGCTGGTTGTGCTGCAGCAGAACGAGGCGGAGACTACTGGAGATAAGGGTGACGAACTCCCTTCCTTGTCCGCTGCGGAGGAAGAGGAGAGGGAGAGGCTGAAGGAGAAGATAGAGGAGCAAAAGAAGCAAATCGTCGCTCATGTTGCTGCGGTTGGGGCGGCCTCGAAGCAGGCCGCGGCGGACAAAGCCGCTGAGGACCCGCGGGTTGCCGCGGAGCTGCTGCGGTCAGGTAAACTTCAGCCTGCGCCTAAATATTTTCAGAGCAAGTGGCTTTACAGGTCACCGCCGCGGAAATCGAAGCCAGTCAAGATTATCACGGAGACGGACGATATTGTAGTGTCGACGAGCTCTGCTGCTGAGAAAAGGGCTAAGGTCCACCGCGAATGGAAAAAGCGATTAAGCGCCTTTGACCCGGAGCGGGCAAGGCGGCCAATCATCTTCGATAGTCGGAAACTCGCTGCCGCTATATCTAAAAGTGATCTTTTATCCTCTCTTTTAGTCCGCCGCGAACTGCCTTTGAATGCGAAGTTGACTTTATTTGTTGCAGGTAGAAAGTCGCTGCCGGGCTCCATCGAGAGTGGCGAGATCGTGGTCACACCCAACACTGGTGCCGACGCGGTCTCACACGTGGAGTCCGCGGAAGATGAGCCGCCCAGCCTGAGCACGATAAAAGAGTTAGAGAAGAAATTTGAAGATGAAATGCAATGTGTCAAAGCAGAGTTAGAGAAAGCGGCGGAGCGCAAGAGGGCGTCCGCGGCACGCGAGAAAGCGTCCGCGGAACGCGAGAAGGCCCTCAAAGACCAGGTCGCCAGCATCTCGCGGGCGCTGGAGAGGTCTGAAAGGGAAAAGAAAAGGCTCGTGGATGACGTCCGATACTACAGAGGCAAGCACTTGGCGTCGGCTCATGAAGGAAAGGAGAAGCGGACTGCTGAAGTCGCTGAGCAGAGGCCGCAGGCGTCAGATCGCATTCCTCCTGAGATCGCGGCACCGGCAGGTGGTGTCCCACATGCTGCGGATGAGGAGCCGAGGCCGGCAGCGGAGCCAATGGTGCCTCTCAGCCGGGTAGACCGGCAAGCCGCCCACATGCACCGGACCATCAATGTCATCCACCACCACCTCTGTCGTGTGTATAGTGAAATTCTTCAGATAAGCGATCAGGCGGCTCATCTGTGCCGGGATAGGACGGAGAAGCGAACTGAAAACAGGGACCGCTAGTCCGCGGTGCTTATTTTTTATGTTGAATTTGTATAATTCTAAATAATTGCGCTGCGAACAATGCTGTGTGACGTGTGTGATTTTTTATTGCGATCTTATGCGGACTCAAATTATAAATCCGCAATTTTATGGTGCTATCCTTGGCTTGATCTATGGCGGACTGTGCGGACTAGCGCTGTGCCCGCTTCTTGTTAACCTGCAGGTGGGAAAATACGCGACCTGGGCGGATAGGAAACTGCACCGGCCACAACTTGGTTCTGAATTTCCCTTGGAATGTTAATTTGCCTTTGTATCCGCGTTTTTTGTTTGGCTGCTTTTTTAATTCTTTGCGGACTGTGCGGATTGAACATGCGACCTGCGCGGACTGGCCAAAAGGCTGTCAGAAACTTTATCTATAAATACTGCCTTCTGCTTTCTCTATGTAGGAAATTGCTGAAGTAAACGGAATCCTGCGGCCTGCAACATGGTGTCCGCGCGCACTGATGCTGCAGTCGCCTTCCATTCTGCCGATCACAGAAAATGTACTTTGACGGAGGCTGACTTGGCTGCCTTCGTCGAAAAGAATATGGCGGACTCAAACATACTTGTCCGCCTACCCGCCCATCAGGAGAGGTTGAATTTCTCGACGGCGACCCAGATCGCCATTCCCGTTGATCATTTCGATAGCGGATTCAGGTTCCCGCTCCTATGGGAACTTGCTGCAATCTTTGAGCACTATGGGATGGTCCCAGGCCAGATCGCGCCGAATACCCTTGCCGCGATCTGCAGCAACATCTCTTATCTGCGATCTGAAAAGATTGCTTTCTCGATGAACATCTTCCGCAAAATATTCTCCGTCCGCTCCATAACTGCCTCCAGAGGTCGCCCCTACAAGGGAGTAATCTACTTCTACTGCAGGGGGATGAAGGTAGTGGGTCTTCCAAACAAGATCCACAACTGGACCTCAAGGTTCCTAATTTTTGAGGGCGACCTTGGGTTCGCGCACACGTATCCGCAGGTGCGCGCGGACTCCGTCTTTAAAAATGTGCAGTTGGACGACCTGGAGTCCGCAATCGTCGAATTCTTAGCGAACGCCAGGCTTGATATCGAATACTACCTTCCGCTGCTGGCGAACTTGGTGGATGTTATGCCTGAGGACAGTAAGTAGTTTAGCGGACTCAGCTTTTGTATCCGCCACGACCATGTCGTTAACTCTGGTTCTCTTTTTGCAGCGACCTTGGCGGTGCCCGCCAACTTGCCGCAGACGCCCAGCGGCTTCACTCCTACACAAAGGGAGAAGAAGGAAGCAGTTGCAAAAAAGAGGAAAGAGGAAGGGGATCCCGCAGCGGACTACTCTTCCTCCGAAAGTTTCTCCATGACCGGCTTCGGTATCAGCCAGAGGGACCTTAGGGGGAACCCTATGGTCCACTGGCACGGCAAGAAAAAGCATGTCCGCCTATCCACCGCGCTTCCTTCGTGGAGGAGTCCGCGGATAACACGCCACGCTCATATTGCGCTCTCCACTCTTTACGGAAAGCGCAACTTGAGCGACCTCAAGAAGGTGTCCGACGCCGACCTCCCTCTGCTGGCCTCCCAGGCTTCTGCGAACAGCGCGGTGACAAATCATTATGTTGCCACTCTGGCCAGAGACCTGTTGAGGCAGAATGAACAGCTTCAGAAGGATAACAAAGTGCTAAAGGAAAGGAACGCGCGGATGGGAGAAAGGAATGCTCGGCAAAGAGATGAGCTGGCGGTGAGTTGCATTTGCCGCGGTCTATATTTTCTATCCGCCGCGATCTGTCTGATGTTTGTAATTTTGTCTTTCGCAGGTCGCCTATGACTTGGAGAACAATAAATTCCAGGCCCCCACGCTCCCTTTTGTGATGGAGACTGTCGAGGTCGCTGTTGAGCGACTTGCCCGCGATGGCCTCATGAAGGAGGGCATGGTCGGCGTCCCTTTTCTGGAGATCTTCCCTGAGCTGGCCCCTCAGGTCGCAGTGATGGAGAGAGCTAGAAAAGAAAAGGATGTCATTGAGGAAGATGAAGATGAGGAAGAAGAAGACGACGAAGAGGAAGAAGAAGAAAAAGGAGACGGAGGCTCGCAGGGCGAAGAGCAGGGCGCCAGGGAAAATGCGGACGATGCTGCATCGAGCCGACGAGGAGAGGAGCTGTCCGCCGAGTCCGACACCTCTGCATCTTCCTCTGCTACTAGGAGCTCGCATAGCGGGTCCGCCACTAGTACAGGATCAGGTAGCAGCGGGAGCAGCTCGGGGGGCTATTCTCCAGATGTCGACATTATCGGTGACAGCCCTGCACCTCCTGAGAAGAGACAGCGGACTGATTGATCAATGCATATGTACATATTTTGTTTTTTGTAAAAGTGGCGGACGCAAGATTGCAGTCCGCCGAACATACAGAACGATGTAAACAATTTTTTGATGAAATAGAAAAGGATATATTTTGGCATGTGTGCTTTCTGCAATGCTCTTTTTTCTCCACGCTCACCGCACCAATACTTAGCAGTCTGCACAACACGCTAGATAAACCTGAGCCTTTGCTGATTATAGAATTATTGTTCCACTTTGGACCAAGAAACTGTCAGGCGGACTCTGTCGAGTTTCACTTGCAGTCCGCATGATACATACATTACTTATAGTGAACCTTGTCGATTAAAGAATTAGACATCAACTTCATTCAGTATCCGCCTCAGAGAACAGCCAGCTGATAATAATGCCAGGAGTTATAGTTGTGGTCCGCAAGCCAGACCGCACATAATATAAAAGTACATTGATTATTAACTTATCAAATAATGCGAGAATCATTCTGCGAACTGAGCGGATACAGAAAACCAATCCACTCATAATAGTGATCAAACTTATATAACATGAAAATCATTCTGCGAACTGAGCGGATATAGAAGACCAATCCGCTTATAACAGGAATACAAACTTGAATATGTACCCTGCGGACTGAGCGGATACAGAAAACCAATCCGCTCATAATAGAAATGATCTATAACTTGCGACCAGGTGGGCAGGTGAGCCTGAGCGGCATACTTTCCTCACCGGGCTACAAGCTATAAGATCAACCCAAGTCGGCGGACTGACCGGATAGAGAAAATCAGTCCGCTAAAGAAAACCAGCTTGCAATCCCAACGAAACTTCCAAACTGTGCGGATACCGAATCCAGTCCGCCAAAGATAGAAATGATCTATAGCTTGCGACCAGGTGGGCAGGTGAGCCGGAGCGGCATACTTTCCTCACCGGGCTACAAGCTATAAGATCACCCCAAGCAGGCGGACTCTGCGGATAGAGAAAATCAGTCCGCCAAAGATATAGAAATGACTTATAACTCGCGACCAGGTGGGCAGGTGAGCCTGAGCGGCATACTTTCCTCAACGGGCTACAAGCTATAGAATCAACCCAAGCAGGCGGACTCTGCGGATAGAGAAAATCAGTCCGCCAAAGATATAGAAATGACCTATAACTCGCGACCAGGTGGGCAGGTGAGCCTGAGCGGCATACTTTCCTCACCGGGCTACAAGCTATAAGATCAACCCAAACCGGCGGACTGAGCGGACGCTGAAGACCAGTCCGCAGATAATTCCCTGCGAAGAGCAAGATGCTCACTTGGCGGAACGGTTCCCTGCCCTCTTGCCTGGAGTACAGTCTAAGCTGTGGGTCTCCTGCAGGCACTGCTTGAGGGTACCATGGAGTGTTCGAGAGTTACAAGCTAAGATGACCCGCGGGCAGGTGAGCCGGAACGACATACTTTCCTCATGTGATCATCGAAGTTGTAACAATATCCCTAAAGTGGCATGGTAGAGCTTTACACCCACCTTGCCCTCCATAATACAAAGGTGGGGTCAGGTACCTGCCGGGATCCGAAGTCCAGAATCCAACCGCGCTAGAGCCTGCAAGCTCCCACTACACGGTGCGAAATCTCCTCGCAACATGTGGTCTTCGTGGTGTTATGCCAATGACAACGGCTCTAGGGGAGGTCTAGCTGAACTCGGCGATGTCTCCTGGTGTCAGGGAACCGTTATAGGTCTTTGGGAGAGAGAGAAAACACTAGAAAAAATGTCAGTATGGATTCTTTGATTAAGAAAATGCATTTGCAAAGGAAGCATAAGAAAGAAAAAGGGAGTTCGGGTGTAGAACCGTTTTTGAAATCTCTCTTAGCGCCTTATCTGTTATGATTACAACAAAACACTCGAAAAAGTGTTAGCAAGCAGTTTCTATTCATAACAATTTTTGAAGAGGATACACAAAGTAGAAGAAGGAGGTTTTAAGAATAGAACCGCTTGAGGTCATCCCCACTCCACGTGTGTGGTATATCCTCTCCTTCGTATGTCTGCAAGCGATAAGCGCCGCCTTTTAATGCTTCTTTGACGACAAAAGGGCCGGCCCAATTTGGATTAAGCTTTCCAACTGAACCAGCTCGCGCAGCAGCATCAACCTTCTTTAGAACTAGATCTCCCACTTGGAAGTGTTTGATCCTAATATTCTGATCGAAGTAACGGGCCATTCTCCTTTTGACCTCTTCCTACCTTATGGCTGCTTGATCTCTGACCTCCTCGATGTGTTCCAAGCTGAACCTCATCTCCTCATTATTCAACTCAGCCCAATCATCGACACCTTCTCTTGCAAGCAGCACTCTGGGTGACGGGACTTCAAACTCAATCGGGATGAGTGCCTCTGAGCCATGAGAGAGTTTGAAAGGAGTCTCCCCGGTTGCGGATGATGGCGTTGTCCTAAGGGACCAGAGGACTGATGGAAGCTGATCAGCCCAACTGCCCTTGAGATTCTGCACTTTCTTCTTGAGCAAGTTGAGGATCTGCTTGTTGGCAGCTTCCACCTGGCCATTGCTTCGGGGATGATGAACTGATGCAAAACGCAGCTCTGTTCCGATCTGCCTGCAAAAATTTATCATCTCTGAGTTGTTGAACTGTGGCCCATTGTCAGTGATTATTGTCATTGGTATCCCGTGCCGGCATACAATTTCTCCCCAATCGAAGTTCTTGACGATCTGAGTCGTTGTCTTAGCCAATGCCTTGGCTTCGATCCACTTGCTGAAGTAGTCGATCATTACGATGATAAAACGCCGTTGCCCGCTTGCCAAGGGAAAAGGACCAATGAGATCCATTCCCCAAACCGCAAAGGGCCAAGGAGTTGCAATCGACCTGAGGGACTGAGCTGCTTGGTGCTGAAGCGGAGCAAACTTCTGGCATTGAACACACCTTCTGGCGTAGATCTCTGAGTCTTTCTTCATTATGGGCCAGAAATACCCTTGCCGCAGGACTCGTCTTTCAAGAGTTCTTGCTCCAGAGTGACTTCCACACTCTCCAGAATGAACTTCTTGCAAAATGGTGTGAGCTTCTTCTTCTGAAACACATCGGGCCATGGTTGAGAGGAAGGTCTTTCTATAAAGGATTCCTGCCACTAGAAAGTAGTGAGCTGCTTTTATTCTGAACTTTTTCTTGTCTCTAACTGTATGATGATAATTTCCTGTTGACAAATATAGGATGAATGGGTCCATCCAAGAGGCGCGCTGATCTACCTGCATCAAATCTCCTTCCACCACTGTCGGGCGGAAGAGCTCGGAAGTTGTGCCTCCTGAAGGCATCCCATGCTTAGAGAGAAAATCGGCCTACTCATTCTCTGCTCTGGGGATATGTTCGATAGTGAAGCTTTTAAACCTGCCGACCTCTATTTTCACAAGAGCTAGATATTTTTTCAAGACTGGCTCCCTTGCTTCGAAGTTGCCGAGGACTTGCGACGCCATTACCAGAGAATCGGTTTTGATGTGAACATGATCGATCCCTAATTCCCTTGCGAGCCTCAAGCCTGCTAGCAGAGATTCATATTCAGCCTGGTTGTTGGTTACTGGAAAGTAAAACTTGATGGCCTGCTCCAATTTGACTCCGTTTGGATTGATGAGAACCACTCCTGCTCCAGAAGAACTTCTGCCTGAGGCACCATCAACATAGATGGTCCAAGCCAAAGGTGACCTTTCTGCTTGATCAGAACTGGATTCTGGCATGTCAATCAGAAAATCTGCTAGGACTTGAGCTTTGATGGCTGTCTTGGGCACATAAGAAATTTCAAATTCACTTAGCTCTATTGCCCACTTAGCTAGTCTGCCGGAATGCTCGGGCTTTTCCAACACACCCTTCAAAGGTTGATCGGTGATGACTTGAATTGAATGTGCTTGGAAGTATGGGCGAAGCCTGCGAGCTGACATGACCAGTGCCAAGGCTACCTTCTCCAGGATCGGATACCGCGTCTCAGCACTCTTCAGAATATGGCTGACGTAGTAGATTGGGAATTGCTTTCTGCCTTCTTCCCGAAGAAGAACGGAGCTGGCGGCCTCAGGGCCAACCCCTAGGTACAAGAAAAGAACCTCTCCTGGCCGGGGACTCTGAAGCAGAGGCGATGAGGTAAGCTGCATCTTTAACTGTTCAAAAGCCTGGGAACACTCTTCTGTCCACTCAAACTTGGACGCACGTCGGAGGGTCTTAAAGAAGGGGGCACTCCTATCTCCAACCCGAGAAAGAAATCTTGCAAGACCTGCTAGCCTTCCCCCTAACTGCTGAACTTCCTTCGGTGAACGAGGGGTAGACATTTCAAGAATAGCTTTTACCTTGTCAGGATTGGGGGCAAGTCCCTCCGGAGTAAGGAGATGACCAAGAAACTTCCCCTTACTCGCTCCAAAAGTACACTTCAAAGGATTGAGCTTCATCTTGTATCTACGCAGAGTAGCGAACGTCTCTGCTAGATCTAGCAAGTGCAGCGAAAATGATTTACTCTTAATCAAGAGATCGTCTACATACACTTCTAGGTTTCTTCCTTTCTGATGGTTAAACACACGGTCCATCATCCGTTGATAGGTCGCGCCAGCATTCTTAAGCCCAAAGGGCATGACAAGATAGCAATAACATCCATCATTAGTTATGAACGACGTGTGAGGAACGTCGGGCTTATGCATTCTTATCTGGTGATAACCAGAAAACGCATCTAAAAAACTCATGTAAGAGTATCCTACCGCGGAATCAACTAAAGAATCTATCCGAGACAGGGGGTAGCAATCTTTAGGACATGCTTTATTAAGTTTTGTAAAGTCTACACATATTCGCCACTTTCCCCCTGGTTTTTTAACCATTACAACATTTGAAATCCAGGTGGGATATTGCACTTCTTTAATAAAATTCGCCTTGAGGAGTTTCGCAACCTCCTCCCTTATTGGTTCTGCAAGCTTTGTTGCCACGTCCCTCTTCTTCTGTTGGATGAGCTTGCAGCTGGGATCAACATTCAGATGGTGGCAAGCTACATCAGGATCCACCCCCGGCATGTCTTCTGCTGACCAGGCAAAGACATCCAGGTTCTTTAGTAGGTAGGAAATCAACTCAGCCTTTTGATCTTCAGGTAGCTCTGAGTTGATGGAGAGTTTCCTCTCCTCCCCTTCAGCAATGGGGACTCCTTGCGTCACCTGGGCAGGTTCCAGGTGAGCACCTTCATCAGCAGCAACTTTCGAACTGGAAGAGGCTTCTGCAGCTTCTGCTGGAGCAAGGGAAGCTTCAACCATGTTGACAGTGCGGACGTAGCACTCCCTTGCTCTCCTTGGGTCGCTCCTGACCCGGCACATCCTCCCATCGGCAAAGAACTTGATGGCGAGGTGATAAGTGGAAATCACTGCTTGGTACTTGTTCAGCAGGGGCCTGCCGAAGATGGCATGGTAGCTGCTGGGGGCGTCGACCACTATGAACTGTATCTGCTTTGTTGCCCCTCCAAGCTTCACTGGCAAGGTGACGCTGCCCTCCACCTCTTTCCTCTCTCCTGAGAACCCATAGAGCGGCCCCTCAGTGGAAAGCAGAGGCTTTCCGGTCCTCAGGGCCTCAAAAGTAGACTTGAAGAGGAGGTTGACTGAACTGCCCGTATCAACAAGAATTCTGTCCACTATGAAGTCTCCAAGCACAGCCTTGATCACAACAGCATCGTCAAATGGATTGGCTGTTTGAGGCAGATCTTCCGGACCAAAAGTGACGACTTCTCTTGGGGGAGCAACGGAAGAAGAGGCCACCTCCGCCTGGGTGACCCTTGAAATTGAAGATTTCCGAGTGGACTCGGTCCCTGCTCCACCATGGATGAAGAAGAGGCGTCCCAGAACTCCCTCATCATCTGCATCAAAGCATTCCACTGGGACGTTGATCGGCCCCAGACGGCCTTCGTCCTCCACATCTACACACTCCTGGTAAGCCTCAGCTACCTCTTTGCCCTTCGAGGTGGATGGCTTCGACGAGGAAGGAGAATCCTTCTTGGTCAGGTCAATCTTGCCCTCGGCAAGCAACTTATCAATCAGCGCACGAAGGGCCTTGCATTCCTCAGTCAGATGACCCTTTTCCTTGTGGAACTGGCAGTATTGCGAATTATTCCTCGGCTTCCACAGCTTCTGAGGCTCTTGCCTCTTTTCTTCTGATCTCCTTTGCAGGATCTGGATGACTTCGTCAAGGTCCAGATCTGCAGGGTCCTCCATGGGACTTTCTTCATATTGGCACGGGGCAGGCAAGGATGCCTGCTGGAGGATGGGAAGAGCTTGCAAAGGAACGGCGGGAGTGGCGGCCAACGGCAGTCTCTGCTCGTGAAACTGTTGATGGCCTTGGAAAGGTTTTTTGTTGCGGAAGTTCCTGCCTCTTTGAGACGGAGGCTGGAAATCTGGACGAGGGGGCCTGCCACGAGAGGAAGAAGCGGAGGCATCCCTTCCTTCAGCCTTGGCTGTCAGGGATGAAACATAGGTCGGATTGGCATTTTCCCCTTCTATGAAACGGTTGACCATGACGATCAACTCCTGATAAGTCTCGGGGGCCTTGGTCGTTGCTTTAAACTTCAGAGGGCCTTCCCGGAGGCCATGGATCAAGGCAACTTTATAATAGTCGGGGTTCACATTCCTCACCCCCTGAATTTCTCTTTGAAAGTGATCAACGAATCGTGCCACTGATTCGTTATCCCTCTGCTTGATCTCAAATAGGGCAGCTGGCCCATTCTTCCTCTTCCTTGAGGTAGCAAACCTCAGCAGTAACTGGCTAAGAAGCTCGGCAAAAGAAGAGATAGTGCCCGAAGGCAGCTCATAGAACCATTCTCTCGCTTGCCCTTCGAGAGTGGTAACCAGCAATTTACACTTAATCGCATCTGAGAGGCATCTTAAAGCAACTGCCCCCTCAAATGCCTGGAGGTGAGAAACGGGATCTGTCGCTCCTGTATAGAACGAGATGCGCGGCTACCTGAAGTTGCTCGGGGCCGATTCCCATCGAATTCGGTCAACAAAGGGAGACGGGGTGTCAAACTCTGCAGGATAGAAAGGGCGGACTGGAGCCGAGGAGTCCGCGGGCTCGGCGGACTGGCGGTCAGCAAAGTGAAGTTGGCGGGCAGGAGTGCCCCTAGCAGCTTCTCTGAAGAACTCTCTGAAAGCAAACTCTTCCTCTTGAGGGCGCAGAGGGGCTGCGGTCTGAGCAGGGTTCCGAGGAGTTTCTGGCGACTGCCGAAGCGGAGTTCGGCGAGCTGGGGTCTGGCGGACTGGCGAGTTCGCTAGGTCCGCTGCGGCCTGAGGAGCAAGCCGCTGGGCCAAAGCAAGCAGAGCTTGGCTGATTGTGTCAAGACGCTGGTCGGTCTGCCGGCGAGACTGCTCGGCCTCAAGGCGAGCTTGTTCTATTGCGTCCCAAAGGGAGTCCTCTGAAGAACTAGAGCGATCTGAAGAGCGGGCTCTGCGGTCTGACATCTTTCGTCCGCTGATTTCAAAACACTACTCGGATCTGAAGGCCGCGTGTTAACTGTTGATGCACGAAAACACAAGGGGGGTCGAGCACAACCAGCTAACTGTTCGATCACAGGGGGAATAGGGAGACTGCGAGTAGCGATCTACTAAGCGGATGAGAGCTGGAAGAAGAGCAGGGCCGTGAACCACGGCAACAACAGACTTCGCCCGTCGCGGCCTGAATGCCTCTCTTGCGACGGGCTTTCCCTTGATTGAAGAAGGATCTAGTTACAAGTGAAAGGAAAAGACTGAGGGAAACAGAGCAAGGGGGAGTCCGCAAGGCACAGGATTCGAGTCCGCAGCCTGTAACAAGTAGGCTCCTGGGTCCGAGTCAGCGTGCCTTGAGTGCACCACCTCCCCCCTATTTATAGGATAGGGGGCCTGCCCAAACGGGCAGGGCTAAAATAACCGGCTGCCCGGGGTACAGGAGAACCGGGCAGCGGTGACGGGAAGCAAAAAGAAAGAACACGCCAGTCCGCACAGAAGTGGCGGACTGGGCTCGCGAGCTGGAGCTTCCACTGCTGCTGGGCGCGCCCACTGGAGGGCGGTGGCCTGGGCGGACGAGATACTGTGTCCGCCGCTGGAGAACCTGTTACCCAAAGCGCCGGCGGACTGAGCGGACTGGTCCTTGCGTCCGCTGCTGGAGTATCACCCTTGGCGCCCGACTGGTGACAGTGCCGGACTGGGCGGACGGACAAATACTGTCCGCGCCTGCTGAATGGGGGGCTTTGGAATCTTGTAGTATGTTGCGGACTGAGGGGTTAACACCATGAACACAGATGGCGCGTTCGTCAGCCCGAACGACATCATCGTAAACTCAAAGCGTCCATACCTCGTACCAAATGTAGTCTGGGGTATGTCCTCGTTCCGAATTTGCAACTGATAATAGCCTGACTTCAAGTCCAATTTTGAATACACCACTGACCCCACCAACTGGTCGAACAAGTCGTCTATCCGAGGAATCAGATACTTATTCTTGACGGTCAGTTTATTCAGCTCTCGGTAGTCGATGCACAGCTGCATACTACCGTCTTTCTTCTTTACAAACAAGACTAGCGCACTCCACGACAAAGAACTGGGTCTGATATACCCTTGCTCCAACAGTTTTTGCAACTATACTTTGAGTTCAGACAGCTCCTTTGGTGACATCCTAAACGGAGGACGTGACACCGGACTAGCCTCCGACACTAACTCGATCGAGAAGTCGATCTCCCACCGAGGAGGCGCTCTAGGAAGTTCATCCGGAAACACATCCTTGAACTCTGCCACTACGGGCACTTCTTCAATTGACAACTGGGAGAGGAGAACCTCCAATAACGCTACAAGCGCTACACCACCCTGGTTAACCGCCAGCATCAACTGCATTGCCGAAATCAGGGAATAGGCCACTCCACAAAGGCCCTCACATTTGACTTCCATCTGCCCTTTGCTCCTTAGGGTCACTACCTTGGATAGGCAATCAATACTGGCGCGCTGCTCTGCAAGCTAGTACATGCCCAAAATCACATCAAACTCGACCAACGGTAAAACCGCTGCTACCAATACGAAGTCAACTCCGTCCAGCTCCCAACAAATGCTCCCTTTGGCCCCGGTGGTCATGGATGACCCATTGGGCATGCACACTTTCAGCTCCGCGTCCGCCGAAAATGTCTCAACTCCTATTCTCCGGATGAAGCTCTCCGTAAGAAAGGAGAGCGATGCTCCCGTATCGAACAATACCCTAGCGGGGTATCCGGAAACTAATACGAAGCCTATAACATAGACATCATATATAAAGGTCTAAAAGTATGAAGTATAAAGTTAAACTTAATTTTCCTCAAACCTGTCACCACATCAGTTTGGCGGATCGCTTCCTGCTGTCCAAGGTTGTAGGCCCTTGGTTGCACCGGTTGGAACCGAGGAGCGCTCGACTCCGCCATCTTCCCTTTCTCAGCGGCACTGGGGCCGGAGCGCATAGTCTGCTCCTGCCTTGCCTCTTGCTCCACTCCTCCTTGAGGACAAACACGATCTATGTGCCCCACCTTACCACAGTTGTAGCACGTCGGCGGTCCACTAGAGTGAGAACCTCCAGGCATCCACTTGCTCTTATCACCGGACCTGGAAGTGTGAGGCTTTTTCCTCCACATACTCCCTTCAGACTTTCCCTGGGATTGGGGAGGCTTCCCTTCCCCTTGCTTGGGAGTGAAACCCTTACGACGTTGGGTTCGCTCCAGGTCACTCTCCAATGTCCTGGCAGCCTTCACTAGCTCATTAAAACCAGCTCTCTTCATGGGAATGAGGGGTTGCCTCAGATTCTCCCTCAGCCCCTGGTAGAAGAGGTTATCCCTCTCTACATCATCTGCCATCGTCGTTCCTGTGTAAGGACCCAACCAGGTGAACTCCTGCACATACTCGTCCACCATCTTGTCTCGCTGCATCAAGTGCAGAAACTGCCTCTGAAGGGCCAACCGTATAGAAACGGGAATGTACCTCTTTAGAAAAGCATCCCCAAATTCTTCCATCGACGGGGTGCGTCCAGGAAATTGGCGGCCGCTATGTCTCACCCACCACAACTTGGCGTCTCCTTCTAACATGAACGCCACATACTCAGATTTCTTCTCTTCTGGCGTCTCTACCACCCTCAAAAGCTCTTGAATCCGAGCCCACCAATCCTTCGCATTAGTTGGCATACCAACTCCCTTGAACGACGGGGGATGGAAGCTCAGAAAGTACTTCATGTGCCGGTCTCCATGTCCGACAACCACCCTTTCTGCCAAAGGCTCCACTCGCCTGGCTTCTACGCCTGGCACGGCCGTCGCCATATCCGGTGTAGCAGGGGTTGCTACCTGAGCTATCGCTGCAGCTTGGGCTGCCACCATCGCTTCTGCAAGCATACGACAGAAGTCGGCCGGGTTTACACCCGTGCCCAAAAGACCCCCAGCAGTAGTGCTGCTTGCCGAAAGCTCTTCTCTTACTCTTGACGCACCCGCCTCGTTGCTTGCACTCTTCAAGAAAACAAGAAACAAGGAATCAGTCTCTAATCTCAAGACTTAAACATAAGGACACTCATGATCCCGCGTTACTCTTATGTGGATAACTTCTCTACGCACTGACCTTGAATGGAACCTCGCTCTGATACCAAATTGTAACACCTCCCCTGTAATGACCGTATAATATGGGTCCGGCCGGGGCCCCAAAACATACAGATGCCACATCTTTAGTATTAAAAGATGATATAGTTACCCAATCTCAAAACTCATAACACAACACAACGGAAACAACAAGTAAGACTAGAAGTTATCCATGCCTATAAGAGTAACAAAATGGCCTTAAGGCCTTACAACATGAGGGAGTCCCAACTCAAATAATACATCATCATAAAAGTGCATAAGCACTCCTAGTCTACCTCAGCATGCAAGCCTGTCAACATGAGCATAAAACATACAATGCCATAAAAGTTGAGCTATAATAAAGGCAATACTTCATGAGGCTTAGGCCTTTCTGGCTGGCGAGCTAGCTCCTGCTTGCGATCCTTGCCCTGTAAAAATTTTTAGTAACGTGGGTCAGCAAAGTCTGACCTCAAACTATGTAACCAACACATCTCCTCCCGGCCGCCCCTAACAGACCCCGGGGTACTCCTCCAACCTGCAAGTTACCACTTCGTATGCAATATTCATAAGCAAGAAAAATAAATAAGGTAACAGGCTTGGATGTCTAACACATCATACATGTTCTCTACTGTTGAGCATTTAATAATAGTGCCTACTATGCAACATGAATGCAACACCCGGGCTTCACCCAAGGCACCCTATAGCGTATGCATCTAGCACAACATCACATCATTTGGGTACTCATCATTTCCCCATTGGCATAAAGCCGCAAACAAAGGGGAACCACAATCCCCCAACGACAAACAAGCCGCCACACGGAACACTTACCAAGGCCCCACCCGCTCACAGTCGTAGACCCAAGCTTGTCGGCATGCTCTGACTTCTCATGTCAGTATTCCGTCCAACACACTGACCTATTCTAAGAACCCTTGCTGGACCCCACCCGCTCATGGCCTCATTGCCCGAGCTTACCCCATGCCCGGCGTTCTCGTCAGTCTCACAAAAGGGGACTAGTCTCGCCGGGACACTTTCCACACATGACTTGCACGTCACGGGTTATCCAGCCGACCACGGAGATACAGCCACGCCTTGGCACATCGTAATCCAAGACAATTCCACCATAATCGCTCATTCGTACTGCAGCGTTCCCGCACGCCAAGGAAACCATCTACCACCCATGCGGAGCTAACCTTGTCCACCAAGGAAACCATCTACCACCAATGAGGAGCTAACCTTGTCCGGTACTGGCCACACATACTCACGCAAGATAATAGGAAGAACACCACAACCATCACACATCACAAACGACCTCTTGCCACAGCGAATCTCTACGAATCCTTAAACCTCGTATTCAACATCACCCAGTCGGACTAACAGTCGCGAATTCGGCTTCACCCACCATGCCTAATCCACTAACGAAGCGGACCTCTAATGCAAAAACATGCCGGGGACGGACTCAATCGACCCAGAGGTGCCTCTTGAACCTTGGCGACCAAAATCCCTCTCATTTGAGAGTTTGGTGCCCAAAAACTAGAAAAGAAAAGATGCTAAAACATGAATCCTAAAACCACGAGGAGAAGTGTTGTTACCCTCCGACTCCGCTTCCTAGCCATGGAAAAATAGCCGGATGAAAACCTTTGCAATGATCTAGCCTCCACGGATCTGGACTCTGCTCGCAATTTGGAGCACGGAAACCTCTCTAACAGCCGGATGTCCTTCACCGTCCTCCGCGCTCTCCCTTCTCTCTAGAGCTTAGACAGAGAGAACTACGACTTGAAAAATGGCGATCATGAAACCTTACTCTCAGGTAAATCCCAAATAGAAAGACCCCCAGCAATCGGATCCCAAACCAAGGAAAAAAGCACAGCTGCGATCCGAGTCCATCCTGGAAATGGGCAAAACACCGCATTCTCATCAAGGACACCACGTGACAACCCGTCTTGAACTCCGCTCGACGATCGTCGAACCAAAATTGTCGACCGCTGCCGAATCGTCGAACGGAGAGTCACTGCACTCGTCAAACCAGCCAAGTCGTCGAACGGAGTTCCCAGGCAAAATCGTCGAACACAGATCCAAATCGTCGAACGGAGATCCAAATTGTCGAACTCAGCTTGTTGGGGACAATCGTCGAACGCAGATCCAAATGTTCGAACGGAGATCCAAATCATTGAATGCAGCTTGCTGGGGACAATCGTCGAACACAGATCCAAATCGTCAAACGAAGATCCAAATCGTCGAATGTAGCTTGACACAACAGGACACACCCTGTGACACGCCCGTGTCATAGGCCTTGTACACCTACCTGACAATTGCCACTCGATGATCGACTATCGACACTCGGCGATCGTCGAACCGAGGGGACACGCCCCCCTTCATGCTCGTGTTCCAGGGCGTGACCTCCCAACTAAGACCCAAACTTGGCCAAAAATGCTGATCGTCCCTCTTTCAAATTTTGGGGCGTTAAAACAACTCTAGGCTCTGCCGCTCGAAGCGGTTCTTGCTCCATCGCAGGGGCTGGGTACTGCACCTGCTTTGCTGGCTGGGCATTTATCATTGAAAACACCGCTTCCGCTACAAGTCTTATAGTTTCTGCTGAAGGAGGGGCTACATGCACGCCATTAGGTGCACTGCTCTACGCCGATTGAGGATGTTCTGACTGTCCAGCACCGCTCCTAGTCACCTATAGTATCAAAAACCCTCGATCAAGCGACATACAGATTGCTAAAAGCAATCATTGGAACACTCAGGTTCCTCAAACAAGTGTATTTTCATTCCTAAGTGACATTCATGGGTTCTTTTTATGCTATAATGATGACGCACATACATGTGTGCACCACCCCTTAAAAGAATTCGCCCACGAATTCAATTAAGCAAGACCGACACAGCAGTTGATACCAAATTGTAACACCCCCATCCGTCACATGAAATATAGCAGAAGGTCCGACCGGGGCCCCACGCCATATGCCAAGAACAGTCAGTGGAGTTACGAATTAATACTAAAATAACATTATAGGAATACGTATCCTAACTCAGACATTCTAGTAGAAGCTTTTAAAACAATTATAAGAACCTATACAAAACACATGAATGTACACTATAGCCACATTAGGAATGAAACACATACACCAAAATTGTCCTTATGGCCTTACAAGAGTTTACTTAAACAATAAAGATCTTCCATACATCGGCACACATGCCGGTCATACATGAGCATAAAAAGTAAACATTTTCATTGGCTTTCAAGGGCCGGCTCAGCAACTAGGGCTTCAGCCCGCTACTTGCCACTAGGCTCCACAGCATTTGCAATCAACATTCCACCACAACAATGACAAACAAAAGCAATGGTCAGCTAAAGCTGACCAAATTATAACGACCCCACCCCTTACATGGGGTGACGGTGCTCCTTCCCTGCATTTTAATAGCATAGCCAAATATTAACGTGAAAGTACAACATCATCACACTTCACCATAGGTGTAGGCCCGCACGGCCATACACCCATGCTCTTAGGGCACTTACACGGTGAAGCCGGTCTGAACCCGGTCCGTCCCGCAGCTCCACTACCGCCCCCAGGATGGCAAACATCGTGAGCATTAAATTACTTTCAGCCGAATCCTAGACTCTCTCTCCAAGCCATCGATAAGTCCCATGTACCTTAGGTTGCTTTAACCGAACCACTTGGAGTGGGTAAGGTTCCACCAGCCCGTTGCTCACCTCGCAACGACAATTTAACCATCGGCACGGGACAAGCTTCACCGAATCCCAATGTATCGATCTTACAACAGTACATAGCCCGACTATGTACATGGCTAGCTCCCAGTCCATCAAAATGACAGAACTTCGCTTCTGTCCAGAATTCCGTGTGCACCTTGGAGTTAATCCCCAAGACTCCCCATTGTAATCTACCATGTAGAAACCCGAAAACATACTTCACAGAGTCTTCTCCAGCAATCCATGCATAATGAAAACATCACTGATCCAGACCAACTTGTCCGAGTAGGCTTCACACACCATGTCTATGTCTGTACTTCAATTCCGGACTCTATATGCAAAACTACGGGGACAATTCATGTTGACCTGAAGGAATATCTCACACTCACCGCACACTCGCAAGAGAGGGTTTCCTATGCAAAAATGAAGAGGACTTCACATGTCCAAGAAGAGAATCATTACCCTAGAGGTTCGCGTTGGCCCCATGGAGAAGAGAAGAAACTAGACAGATGAAAAGCACCACAATGGCCTCGCCTCTACGGATATGGACAGGGCTCGCGATTTGGGGATTCGAAGCTCCACCGGTGGCAGGATTCATCCTTCTCCTTCTTCCTTGCTCTCCCCACTATCGAACTCTTTAAAAAGAGAAAGACCTAAGAGAAATGAGGGTTTAACCCTCAACTCCCTGTCTAATAATAGTAGGGAGATTTCTAGACCGTTGGTTCCTATTTGAGTGAAATAAACGTCCATGAATCGCCCAAAAAATCACTTTCCTTGGCAGAACATGGCCTGTGATACGCCCGTGTCATAGGCCGTGCCTCACGATCTGAACACGATCGTGAAACATAGAGCAGGACATGGGCTCAGACATGCCCGTGTTACTGTTTGACATGCCCGTGTCAGCATTTGACACGCTCGTGTCACAGGGCGTGTTACTCAAGCGACATAGGAAACTGTCACGTCCCGACCAGGACATGGCCTTGTGACACGCCCGTGTAACATGCCATGTACCAGGCACGGCTTAGGGCACGCCCGTGTCCCAGACCATGTTCATCAATCGACACAGTCCGGTCAAACACAAAGAAGGACACGTCCCTGGACACGCCCATGTCACAAGCTGGGTGGCTCACTCGACACCGCCCTGCCAAGACAGAGCAGGACACGACCCTGTACACACCAGTGTCACAGGCCATATGAAACTTTTCCGGCACAAATTTGGCCTTAAAACGCTAACCGTTACTTTTGAGTTTCGGGGCGTTACATTGTTCAGAAAAGAGGGTCAAACAATACTAGATTGAACATCATCCAAATTTGTTCGGCCATAATAAGACATAGTCCTCCTTTCGGCCATATTCTGATTAGGATTTGGTTCACCCATATTAGACGAAAGAAAAGAAGTAGAAGAAGGAGAAGAGAGAAATGTAAAAAGAAAAGAAGAGGTGACAAAGGAAAAAAAAAGTGAATCTGATAGTTTTCTCAACCAAATCTTGAGAATTGAGAACACGCGCAAGCGTTGTCAAAGGGTTTGTTAGATTTCCGAATCTAAATCAAAAAGATCTGACGAATTCCCTCGGGTCATACACCAATAAAATATTTTTTGACAAATAAAATGATAAAAGTAATGATCCGTGCTTTCAAAATATCAAAAAAAGGAAGTCCCCGACAACGGCGCAAAAACTTAATGGGCTATAAGTATAGTTCCGACTCTTGCTAGAGCATAACAGACAAAGCAAGTGCACCAATCATTTGGAGTATAAAATCAAGCGTCATATTCTACGGGATTGTCATGTACTTGTACTCACATGGAAGAGATATTCTTTTATCTAACAATAAGAGTGGTTAATTTATAAAGCTAAGAGGGAGTGCGAGAGAAATATTAAGAGTAAAACAATGAGTTTAAGGATAACAGTTAATCTAGAATTACTTTGGATAAAATTAAAATTTTATTGAAAGAATAAACTGCAAGCTCTCAAAAATAACCAAAATTCACCGTGGAGGTTCCTAAATTATGAAGGAGTCTCTCTCGAGATTACGTATCAACTAACCTTAGGTGAATCGATTAAGACCCCTTGGCTAGTTGAAACCCATAAGCTAGCTTTAGGCAGTGAACCCCACAATTATGTTTAACCCTAATCCAGAAGATTTATGTTATCCTCTCTCAAATATTGCATGCAACTCCTTTTATCTTTAAGCAATCTCCTCGTATTCACAATGTAAGCCCCCCCCCCGCCCATCCAGGAACACAAGACACAATGGAGGGTAGTCTTATGCCCAGAACAGTCGCCTTGCGGAAACGCCAACACACGGGTTGACTGATACTATAAGACGCCTATCCTGCCGGCTAAACCAATATCATCCATGTCAACCCAACATAAAGAATAAAATATAAGTCAAAATCCACATAAGTAATAAGTCCACAAGTACATCAATAATAAGAAGCATCAACAGGCTTCTATAATATCAGAGTACATAAAACTTTCCCCAAAGGGCTACAACTAGAATCTCTAAAAAAATCACATGAGTAACTGACGGTATGATGGTATCATCACTTCAGGCCCTGTCACCCTGGTCTGGCTGCCCTGCTGTGTAACCTGCTGTTACTCTATCTGCCGGGTTTCCTCCTAAAAAGGGAAGATGTAGCAACCGTTTGTCATAAAGACTAACTGGCTTTCACATCCGCTCCCATGGTGACTCTTACGCACCAGTATATATATATATATATATATATATATATATATATATATATATATATATATATATATATATATATATATATATATATATATATATATCTGTGTGTGTGTGTGTGTGTGTGTGTGTGTGTGAAAACCAAAATCTCGGTCCCCTGTGGATTTCACCCTTGGGGAAGGGGTGATCGCACACCTACTCCGCTCCTGTAAGCAAAATAACAAAAGAAACAAAGGAAAACGGACCCAAGGGCTCGGCGGGGAGGACCCACCACACACACAGAAGACCTGAGATCACTTCCCCTCCTTAGCCACAGGCCGAGGTAAGGCAACCTCAGAAAGCACTAGGAGTATAAGGATCTAGAGAGTCTGAGAGCACTGCCTTTTGAGGTGCTCCCTTGGGTCATATTTATAGAATTCTGAAAACGGCCTGCAAATAACCAACCTCCGCTGTTTTGAACAGCTATGTGGAGTCCAACTTGGTCTGCCAACAGCGTAGCTCCATTGTTCCAACAAGCTATTCGCACCCATGGTGTGGTCATCTAGGTAATTTTACCTCTGTGCCTCTACTGGGCCCACCCCAGGGATATGAAGGTCAGCTCGCCACTACTTTCCCCTTGCGAGAGGCGAGTGCGACCTGGCTTCTGCGGCTTGCCTACTCATCTTGGACAAGTGTGAGTCGGGCCACCTCGACCCGCCAATCCTCTGCCAAGGCGGACCGGCGGCCAGGTCGCGCATAGGAGAGCATGCTGGAGTCCAGGCTTCCAACTGTAACCATGAGAGCCCCGGAGGAGGGCTCACCGATCTGGACTCATCGAGCCCATCCCCGAATACTAGTTCGATGAATGCTAACCGAAAATCTCTGTTCAACGAATGGCAACACAAACTCTGCTCAATGAATGGCGACCCAAACTCTGCTTGACAAATGGTGACCGAAACTCTGCTCGACAAATGGCGACCCAAACACTACTCGACGAATGGCGACACAAACTCTGTTCGATGAATGGAGACCCAAACCCTGCTCGACAAATGGATACCCAAACTCTGCTCGATGAATTCCGAGCGAGCGAGAGGGGTGAAGGGGCCCACTCGCGTGGCTCTCCCGCCCAACCTGGGCGAGAGAGAGCTGGCCTCCTGCCACCTTCCCCTCGCATGTTATTCTAGTGCGGGTCGGGTAGCCTGCTCCGCTCGACTGGCTTAGCGGACCCGCTCGGCAAACACAGGATTGTATACAATCCCCGCTCTTTTTGAGCTTGACTAATATTGAAAAGAATCATCCAACCCGTGTGTTCGGCGAGTGCTGTGCTGAGCTGTCATGGAATCTTCTACTGGTTCCAACACCCTGCCTATAAATACACCACTGAGCCCTTAGATGAATCCTCACCCCATTTTGTCTGTCCAATCGAACTGTAGCTGAACTATTCCAGTCAGTGAGGAGGTGCGAGCCTGTCTGGCAGCCGCGGGCCAGAAGACTCGGGAGAAGGCCCTCGAGGCTACCCCTTGGTTGGTGCGCGGGTCTCCTGGCCCTCTCTTCAGGCCAGTAAAAGGAAGGATTGTTAGGCGGTCCCCGACGAATAACTTCCCGGGCTCCAGCTCGGTGGCTGGCACCGAGGTCGTCCCAGAGGTATGTGCACCTCCCTCCCGACAGGTTGTTTCATTTCTGACCTTTTCTCTCGTAGGTACTGCCGCGTGAAGATGAGGGTGGTGGGAGGGGGGATGATCGCTTGACTCCTTCGTCAACTGAGCAGGTCTCCAGCCCCTTTGGCCTTGGACGTCCCCCCCCCCCCCAAACACCCCTCGGTCGCCGATTCCCCCTAGGCTAGGGAAATCCCTTGCAGCCTTTGAAGGAGAACACTTCTAGGGTCGGCCGGGTTCCTCCTGACTGTCCACCGGTATGGAGGGCGTGCCAACCCCGGGTAAGCTCGCACTTGGCACTTGTCTTATTCTCTCCCATCCCCTTTGAATCTCTTCTTTGCTGGCTACAACACGTTCTCCTCTGAAACTGAGATGAGCGAAGGGTACTCGCCTCCTCCGGACGTGGATAGTGTTTCAGATTACCTGGGCGACCCGACGGACGTGGTGGGGATGAAGAGGCAAGTGACACGGCTGTTCCAGAAACATACTCTGTTGCTTCAGGAGATCGTCAAGAGAGTCGATTGGGACAAGGCCGGGACCGAGGCTCAGCTCGTGGCTCTAGAGTGGGCTCCGCGCGCAGCAGAAGGTGGTGAGGTCACCTCACCTGGCGTGCATATCACGTGGACCGAGGAGTGGCTAAAGAGTGTCACAGAACAAGTTGGCCTGGCCCAGTAGGAGCTGGTGGAGGTGCGCGATTACCACTATCCCATCGTGCTGTCATGAACTGAAATGCAGAGGCGGGGCAGGTGGAAGTGGATCCTGTATGGATCCACCTTCCCTTCCCCTTTGTTCGCGGCCTATCGCCGGGTCAGGTCGCGTCTGTACTTCGAGGCGACTCGTTTCAGGGGGGATTTATTATTTTTAAAAACTCTTTCAATGTCTGTGATAATCTGCGACTTTTCTCGCCCGTCCTCGGGTATGATTTCTGATTTCTGCTGTATGTTGTTTTTATCGTGCTGTTGCTTGACTTTCTCTGAGGTGGGTATGGATGCACCTGCGTCATCCGCTCGCCGCTCTTTCGGGCAGGTGCGAGGCCAGAGAATGGACTTGCCCAGCCCGCCAACCTGATCTTAGAGGGAGCGGGCTAGGAGCTCGCCAGTTGCGAGTCTCCCCAGCGCGCTCAGAGTTCTGGGCAGGTGCGGGTCGCAGCTCGCTCGCTTTTCATGCGGATGCGGGCGGGCATGACCTGCTGTTGAATGGTCTTGGCGGCACGGTTGCGGGCTGGGAAGTTGAACTGTCAGGCCTGATTTTTGTTATACGCACTTTTCCCGCCGGCGGAAAATTTTCCCGTTCTTTTTTCTCTCTATAAATAGGCCTTGCTGGTTCTTGTCCTTCCACCGCACTTAAGAACTTTAACCTCTCCTGTTCCTTGTGAAACCCAACTCGTGTGCGCCCTTCTGAGGTTTTCTCGCTCGCTCGGCAAACGTTCTGTGGAATGGGTGGTGGCAGCGGCGATGTGGACGTGCGAAGTAAGTGTGCCTGGACGTTCTCGGAGCATGACTTCCCCCATGATGTTATCTCTGAGAGCGAGTACTCATATGCTCTCAGCGATCACGTCTCGCCTAGATTCTTGGCGAGGCGCCCCATGGAAGGGGAGAAGATCAACGATCTCTCCGAGGATGAGCTCCCCATTCCACTGGCTCACTTTGAGGTGGGCCTTCGCCTTCCTATGTTGCCGGAGGTTTGCCAAGTGTTGAAGTACTTCGGGGTCGTCATAGGACAGATGACCGCGAACTCTGTGGCAGTCACGGTAGGGTTCGCCTGCTTTTTGCAGGAGGAGCGGGTCGAGTTTAGTCTTGCGGTCTTCTGCAAATTATTCTCCTTCCCCACGAACCGGTACGGGACCGCCTACTTCTCCAGCGCCCACCTCAAGGTGCAGGAGACCGTCAACAAGAGACACAACTGGCTCAAGAAATTTATATTCGTCAAGGGGGACTTCGGCAACGTCCCTTTCTCACTGGTGCAGCTCAGCGAGGCGAGTTACCGACCGCCCAGCCTAGGGGGCCATGAAGCCGACTTGTGGGGGTTCTTCGCTGGGAAGAACTTCGAGGTCACGTACTTGCACCACAACCTGGATAACCTCGCCGCAGTCCCGCCTGGGGGAGGTTAGTGACTCGCCATTACTCTGCTTCGCTATTTTGTACCCTCGCTTCACCCTTTCTCTCCTTGGCAGGCGAGCGGGACGTTCCACTTCACCCCCCTTATGAGAGTACCAGGTTCGCCTCCAGTGACCTCGCTCACGCTCAGGCCGCTGATGCCGCTCAGCGCGACATCCTAGCGGTTCCCGCTAAGAAGCGATCGGGCCGCGAACTGCCTACTCCTCCCTTGCCCAAGAAGGCGAAGACTGCGGGGGAGGCATCCGTCGTGGGCCAAAGGAAAGGCAAGTCCCCGACGGATTTATCAGTCGAGGGTCTTGCCCTCTTGACCACATCGACCAGTGAAACCCCTGGCGAGGTGGCGGGCACTTCCAGGCCGCCGAAAGGGGTGCGAGACGCCGCGAAGCCGGTGCTGAGGGGGCAACGTAATAAGGGCTATGACGAGAAGTACCTAGACGAGCTCGGCGCCCCACTTCTTCTATGGGATAAGGTGTCAAATCGCGTGGTGATCTCAACCCTGATGCCGAGCTGGCTGAGCAGGAGACCATCGGCGGGGAAGCCTACAACTTCTCATTTGCCCTTTACTCACGGGAGGACGCCTCCATTTACGACAAGGAGGCGACGCAGGTGTTGTTGAACGAAAGTGCGCGGGCTCAACTCCGTGGTGTGGAGCTGGCCCACATGGTTGGGCGGCGCTGCACCTAGTTGGAGCGGAACGCCACCTCTCTTAAGAAGTTGGCGGACGAGGAGGAGGCCCACAAGCTCGCTCAGGGGGAGGAGGATCTATAGAGGAAGAGGGCCGACGCGGCCGAGGCGGCCCTCGTTCAGTACTTGGGAGGGGTTGTACATCTCTTAGCCCGCACTTACTTCTAGTTGTCGTTTCCTTTCTAGAATCCATCCCATAATCATCTCCCATTTCGCAGGACGCGGCGACGGCCAGCCGGATGGGCGCCGAGATCGCCACCCTCGTCCAGGACAAGCTGGCGCTGGAGGCGCGGGTGTGCGAGCTGGAGGCTGCCGCAGCAGCGCCTCCACAAGCCAATAACAGCTGCCTGCATGAACATTATTCTGACTATGAGCTGGAGGTGCTGATGCAGAAGAATGCCAGCAGCGCCGTGAAGTACACGATGCAGATGCTGCGGCAAGCCGACCTCATTAAGAGCGAGGGCGTGGGTCTCTCAGCGAGTGAGGTGGTGCTGGCACTGTTCCTCCCTGTGTCGGACCCTGGGGATAAGTCCTATCATTGTCTCTAGGACTTCTCTCTAGGGATCTCGCATCGCCCTTCACTTCTGCGCCTCGCCCGTCATGTATATACACATTTTTTGGTTGTTGAACTGTAAGCGCGGGCTGCGCCATGACTTTGCAATTTTTACCTATTTCTGTTTTTATAAACAATCCTCCTGCTTGCCTTGTATGTATGTTTGTTGTTGTTGCGCGATGTAAATTCTCTTCCTTTTTGTATTCGTGGCCAGTCTTGAGACTACCGTGTGCGGTCGTTCATTTCACGTTATATCGACGAGGTCACACACCTACAGAATTAACTTAGGAACCATATGATACTTAGTCAGTGGTCCCGCTAGCAACGACCTACCTCCGCAGCCCGGCCCCGCTGTGACGATTGCTCGCTCACCAGGAGAGGCGAGTCGGCATGACGCTTACCTGAGTCGTCGGGTTCCTTGCAGGCCAAGCCCCCTGCTTGCTATGCGACCCGAGTTCTCTCCCCCATTGGCTGCTATCCTGGGTGTTGGGCGATTACGCTAGTCTGCTCTTATGGTTGACTTTGTGACTCATTTTCCCCATCATTTGGGCACCTGGTTCTTCGACCTCTAACAGTGCTTTGCTTATCAAGACCTGTCCTGTTAGGTGGCGAGAGGCTGAAGTTTCCCCCGACGAGTGACATCCGACCATGCCAGCTAAGTGAGAGCCTGAGAGTGGGATCTTCTCGGGGACTGAGGTTGACACCATCGAGTGACATCCATCCCTGCCAGCTAAGTGAGGGCCTGGCATCGGGATCTGCTCGGGGTGTAAGGATGACACCGAGTGACTTCCAGCCCTGCCAGCTAGGTGAGAGCCTGATATCGAGATCTGCTCGGGGTCCAAGGATGACACCATCAAGTGACTTCCAGCCCTGCCAGCTAGGTGAGAGCTTGACAGCGGGATCTGCTTGAGGTCTAAGGATGACACCGAGTGATTTCCAGCCCTGCCAACTAGGTGAGAGCCTGACAGCAGGATCTGCTCATGGTCCAAGGCTGACACCATCGAGTGACTTCCAGCACTGCCAGCTTGGTGAGAGCCTCACAACGGGATCTACTCGAGGTCCAAGGATGACACCGAGTGACTTCCACCCCTACCAGCTAGGTAAGAGCCTGATAGTGGGATCTGCTCGGGGTCCAAGGCTGACACCATCGAGTGACTTCAAGCCCTGCAAGCTAGGTGAGAGCCTGACAGCGGGATCTGCTCGAGGTCTAAGGATGACATCCAGTGACTTCCAGCTTGGTGAGAGCCTGATAGCGGGATCTGCTCGAGGTCTAAGGATGACACCGAGTGACTTCCGGCCATGCCAGCTATGTGAGAGCCTGACAGCGGGATCTGCTCGGGGTCCAAGGCTGACGCCATCGAGTGACTTCTAGCCCTACCAGCTTGTTGAGAGCCTGGCAGCGGGATCTGCTCGAGGTCTAAGGATGACACTGAGTGACATCCAGCCCTGCCAGCTATGTGAGAGCCTGACAGCGGGATCTGCTCGGGGTCCAAGGCTGACGCCATCGAGTGACTTCCAGCCCTGCCAGCTTGGTGAGAGCCTGGCAGTGGGATCTGCTTGAGGTCTAAGGATGACATCGAGTGATTTCTAGCCCTGCCAGCTAAGTGAGAGCCTGACATCGGGATTTGCTCGGGGTCCAAGGCTAACACCATCGAGTGACTTCCAGCCCTGCCAGCTTGGTGAGAGCCTGGCAGAGGGATCTGCTCGAGGTTTAAGGATGACACTGAGTGACTTCCAGCCCTACTAGCTAGGTGAGAGCCTGGCAGCGGGATCTGTTCAGGGTCTGAATACACTTCATTTCTTCAAGCAGACTTATTGTGACAGCATTGATGCGTTAAAGAACTTTATTAAAAATCAAAGCACCACTTACATGTTTCAAGGGAAAACACATTTCAAGTCGTCACCACTCCAGGTGAGACTTAGGGTCTCACCCTCCACATTTTGGAGTCGATACCCCCTGATCTTAGAGCCTCTTTTACAATAAATGGACCTTCCCAGCTGGGGTTGAGCTTCCCCTCGGTTGCCGACCTCCCTTCTATATCCACCTTCTTCAGCACCAAGTCCCCCTCCACAAATTACGTGACTCTAACGTGATTGTCAAAGTACTTGTCCATCCTCCTCTTCACCTCTTCTTGTCAGAAGGTGGAAAGGTCTCGCAGTTCTTCCACCATGTCAAGGGAGAGCTGCAGCTCTTCCTCGTTCTCAGCGTGCCATTCATCCCTGCCTTCCCCGGCCGCAACAACTCGAGGTGTTTGAACTTGAAATTCTATGGGGAGCACTGTCTCGCACCCATGGGAGAGCTTGAAGGGGGTCTCTCTAGTAGCTGTATTGGGGGTGATCCTCAAGGCCCAGAGAACCACAGGAAGCTGCTCCACCCAGCTCCCCTTCAGATGTTCCAATTTCTTCTTCAGGAGGTTAACGATGATTTTGGTCGCGGAATCCACCTACCTGTTGCTCCTGGGGTGGTGGACCGAGGCAAACCTAAGGTCGATCCCAAGCTGCTCGTAGAAACTGGTAAACTACACACTGGCGAACTGTGGCCCATTGTCCGTGATAATGGCATGGGGCAGCCCATGGAGGAAGATGATCTCCCGCCAAACGAAGTTCCTGATGACCTGGGAGGTCACCTTGGCCAGCGCCTTCACCTCCAACCATTTGGAGAAATAATGGATCATCACTAGCAGGAACCTCCTTTGCCCACAGGCCTGAGGGAACGGTCCAACCAAGTTCATCCCCCAAATGACAAAGGGCCAGGGGTCTGTGATACTTTTGAGTCACTGAGCCGACTGTAGGTGGAGAGGGGCAAATAGCTGGCACTTATGGCATCTTCTTGCGAACTTCGTCGCATCGCGGCCCAGGGTGGGCCAGAAGTACCCCTGCCTGACAATCCTCCCTTTCAGGGCCAGACTCCCGGAGTGACTCCCACACTCCTCGGAGTGGACTTCCTCCAAGATTCTTTGTACTGCCCCCTCGGCCACACATCGAGACATCATCCCTTAGATAGTCTTTCTGTACAATTGCCCGTCCCGGAGGAGGTAGTATGACGATTTGTACCTGAGCTTCTTTTTGTCCACCCCCTCCGGATACTCTCCCGTGGAAAGGAAAGTTATCACCGGGTCCATCCATGAAGGCCGCTGATCTATCTCCATAAGCTCCCCCTCTTTGATGGAAGGGTGGAACAAGTCGGTGATGCTACCACCCATCCGGGGACCATGCTTTGCTATCTGATATACCTGCTCATTCTCCTCCCGGGGCACGTGTTGGATGGAAAAAGTATGGAACGCGCCAATGATCCCCTTTACTTTGGCTAAGTATAGTCGCAGGGTAGGATCTCTCGTCTCTAACTCCCCGTTGATCTGGGAAGCTACCACCACGGAGTCAGTAAGGACCTCCACGTCTAACACCGCCAGCTCCCTGGCCAGGTGATAAGTTGTAATTATACGCATTTTTTCTATGTTTTTATTATGATATTTTAGTTTAGTCTTGCTTTTTTTGTTAGTTTCATTTAATAAATTGCTCCTTTTTGTAAATATTTACCTAACATAACCATAATTTTGATTTCTGAAATTTTCAGGAAAAAGTCAAAAGTTTGACATGTCATGCCCGTGTACTTTGGGTCACGCCCGTGACCAAGGCGTGAAACGTCAAACCCGTGGAAAGCCGCTGTTTTTGAAGAGAAAAGTTAGTCACGCCCGTGTCATTTGACACGCCCCGTGACCGTGGCCGTGACACTCAAGCTCGACGTTCTGCTGTCGACGATCGTCGGGCAACCCGACACGCCCCATGTAGACAAAGACACGGGCGTGACCGACACATGTACTCCTCCACCTCGCCGACAAGACGCTGTCGGCGACTTTTTACGCAACCAGCGCCTAGTTCTACCTCCCCGACACGCCCAGAGTCACGCCCGTGACCTGGGGCGTGACCGACGCGTGACCGACACGTGTCCAGCCCGAAGTCAACTATGCCATCAAATCACTGAATCATATCACGCACAGTGATGACACGCCCCCCCCCCCCCCGACACGCCCGTGTCGGAGGGCGTGTGCTTGGATTTTGTTTCCTATAAATTGCTCATTTTTGTAAGGGCCAAGGGTTCACTTTTTTGAGCCAAATTTTGTGTGTTTTGTGGCGTGTATCCGTGGATTCCTTTGACATGTAAGGAGAACTTTCTCCTCCTTTCTCTTTATTTTTGTATTAGCTTTGTAATAGTTCATTTTCATTAATAAAATATGTTTATTTTTCTCTTCTTAAATTGCTTTAGAATGAACTTGTGTGCTCACTTTCTTCCTCATTTTATCTCTTTGTTCATCTTTGTTTTTCTCTTTTATGAAAAGTGTGTGTGTGTGTATATAAGTGTAACATGTTCATTATTCATGTTTTTAACTAGTATTCATGTTAGTTTTTGTAGTAGATTTTTATTTTCAAATTAAATGTGGTATGCTAAGCTTTTTCCCTTTTTCACCATGTCCTTTTCTTAGAGCTTAATGTTTTCATTCTTATGTATTTGTAAAAGAGATTTTAAAAGTGATTTTGTTCTTTTTTTACTTAGTTTTTTTTAGTATTGTAAAACCTTTTTGTTCTTTTAAATTTTATTTCACCTTTTTATCACTTTTATGACCTCATAAAAATGAAAATCTTAGAATTTTAATTTTTAAAGAACTTTTGTTTTTGCTTAGTTTTGAAAAACTTTTTGTTCTTTTAATTTTTATTTGTTCTTTTTATGTGTTTTTTGGTAAAATCGAAGTATAAAAGAGTAGTTGTTTTAATTTTTTAGGTAACTTTCATTTTGTTTTTAGTTTGTGTGTGTGTGTATGAGTTACGTTTTCATTTTGTTCTTTTTAATTTTCATGATGTGTGTGTGAGTATATGAGCATAATTTTTCATACTTTCTTGTATTGCTTTCTTCAAACTATGTAGAGTGTGTGTGAGTAGGAGATAAATTTTCATGCTTTCTTTTCGCTTTCTTCAAATTATGTAGAGTGCGTTGTGTGTCAGAGATAGTTTTATTGCTTTCTTTAAATTCGTGTAGAGTGTGTGTGTGCACATTTATTTCCGCCCATTCGTTAAGAGTTAAATGACGTACTTTTATTTCCCGCCTTCTCGTTTGAGTAGGACTTGCAATTTTCCTTTTTTTTTCCGCCTACTCGTTAAGAGTTAAATGGCGCGCCCTTATTTCTCGCCTACTCGTTTGAGTAGGACTTGTAATTTTTCTTTTTTTGTAACTTAGTTTTTTTTGTTTATTTATAATTTGAAGTGTGTGTGAGTTCTCTTTTTAGCTAACTTTTTTGTTTTCTAAATGTTTGTTATTTTCATGTCTTCTTCCTATAATCATTTAGCGTTTAATTACGAACTCGTGCCTCATGAAATTATAAATCCGTATCCATACCAATGTGTGGCTAATCGTTATTAGCCTCGACATCGAAGAGCATTGGGACATTAAAAAATGATTTGAAATAATTAAAGTTCTTAATTTTCACTTTAATTTTAGGACTTAAGGTTTACCCCGGGTTAACGACGCGTAGGACCACAAATCGATGTGTGGGCCCTATTTCCGATATCCATACACTAGCTAGCCGAGAGGCCATGCATATGGACAGATCACCCCTGGGTAAAGAGAGCTGCGTGCATACCCTCGAGAGAGGACAAGCGTAATTCTTCCGGATTGGGTTCCCCACCCAATAGCAGGGTTCTTAGCGTAAAGCGGGCATTAAGAGGAATCCTTCGTCGGACTAACGTTCGGTCGAATAGTCTTAGCGTTCAGGTGAGCGATATCCCTATAGCTAGGTGAGCTCATATCTATGGAACCTCCACGACCAAGTTGCCTTTTATTAATTTGAAATCTATGTTCAATAATTATTAAAAGTTATTTTGGTCTTAATCTGATTCGATGTCGAGCGTTAACCCTTCATCGAATTTTTATAAATCGTTTTCGCAATTCTATTTTCTTTAGTTAATTAAAATCCCTGTCTTACTTTCAGTAAAATAATAGTCCTCCTAGAGGAGTAAGAATAATAAACCCGACCCCGAGAACAATACGACCTCGATATTCTCCTGAATATCGACTACTACTTGCGATAGGTGCACTTGCCTATCTTAGCAAGCTCGCGACGATTGACTCACCGAACCAACCACAATAAGAGTCTGTTCGCGGGCTATCAATTTTTTGGCGCCGTTGCCGGGGAATTCTTTTGAGTTGTTATTCTGAATTCAGGAGTCTATTAATTTTACTTATTTTCCAAAACAAAATAAATTTAAAACAAAACAAAAACAAAAAAAAGGCTTCTTTTGTTTTATTTGTTTTTAGGGTGTATGACCCGTGGACAACCCTCAGAGTCTGATGATTTTGACTTCGACCCTGAGATCGAACGCTTCCTTGCGCGTATTCAATCTCAACGCCGAATTCCTTCTTTAGACCCAGAAGAATCTATCGGCGAACCCTCTGTTGTTGTAATGGCCGACCCTAATCTGAACGCGACCGCCGAGCGAACAATGTCTTATTACGCCCGGCCGAATTTGGACGATACTGGGTCTAGTATTGTTCGCCCTATGGTGGCGAATAATAATTTTGAAATAAAATCAAGTGTCATTCAAATGGTCCAAAACGCCGTGCAGTTCGATGGACTGCCGGATGAGGACCCGAATGTCCACTTGTCCAACTTTTTGGAAATATGCGACACCTTCAAAATTAATGACGTCACTGATGACGCCATTCTCTTGCGCTTAATTCCTTTTTCCCTTAAGTCCAAAGCCAAGGCGTGGTTGAATTCCCTCCCGCGAGGATGTATCACCACGTGGGCTGAGTTGACAGAGCGGTTCCTAACGAAGTACTTTCTGCCCGCAAAAACTGCAAAGTTGCAGGTGGACATTTCTTCGTTTGTGCAAAACGAACCCGAGTCTCTTTATGAGACTTGGGAACGGTTTAAGGAGTTTGTCTGCCGGTTCCCGCACCACGCGCTGCCAATGTTGTTGCTGGTACAAATTTTTTATAACGGCCTTAACTTTCAGACACGGCAAATGATTGACGCAGCTATCGGGGGTACCTTGAATAACAAAACCCCCAAGGCCGCCCAAGCTTTATTCTAAGAGATGGCTATGAACTCCTATCAATGGAACGTCCCGCGGGGATGCCCAAAGATGGCGGCTAGCCTTTTTGAAGTGGATGCCACTGCTCTCTTAACCATTCAAGTTGAAAGGTTAACAAAGCAGGTGGCGGAGATGACTGCTGCCTCCTCCACTCCGCCTTGTTTTATTTCCCCTAACGTATGCGTGGCTGAAGAGTTCATGGATTTCATGGGAAATTCAGGTCGTCCTTCCTCCAACCCCAACAACAACCCTTATAGTAATAACTATAATCTGGGTTGGAGGAATAAACCAAATTTCTCTTGGAGCAACCCGAACAATGCTCAGCGTACCCCTATTTCTTATGCGCCCGGATTTCTGTTGCCTCCTCTTCGAAAACCCTCCCCGATGGAGGAAAATTTTTCGAAGTATATTGTGTCCAACGAATCAAATATCCGGAACATCACAGGATCGCTTAAAACACTTGAAGAACATGTTGGACAGCTGGCGAGGATGATGTCCGAGCGCGCACTCGGGGCACTGCCGGGAAACACGGAGCCCAATCCGCGGGAAAACGCCAATGCTATAACCCTCTGTAGCGAAAAGGAAGTGATCGATCCAAAATGGATCGATCCATAGGTACATATTTCACCTCCGACCCCTCTTCCCTCTTCTTCGTCTGCGTTACCTTTACCGAATTTAAACGAAAAAATTATTTTAAACAAGGCCTTACCGTATCCGCATAAATTAGATAACGAGCGTAAGGACGCGCAATACGAAAAATTTATTTTATTATTAAAACAAATTCATATTAATGTTCCTTTTTGCGAGGCTATCTCGCAAATGCCCAAATCTGCGAAATTTTTAAAATAATTACTTTCTAATAAATGTAAATTAGAGGATATTTCGCATGTATCTCCTAACGTTGTCTTCTCGGCGGCTCTTACTAATAAATTGCCCACAAAACAAAATGACCCTAGATGGTTTTCCATCTCGTGCCTTTTTGGCGATATATTAGTAAAATAAGCCTTAGCAGATTTAGGGGCTAGCATTAATTTGATGTTGTTCTCGCTCTTTCAACATTTAAGTTTCGGTACTCCTAGTCCTACGAATAAGCGCATCCAATTAGTGGATCGCTCGGTTAAGTTCCCCATCGGGGTAGTGGATGACGTCCTTGTGCGAGTAGACAAGTTTACCTTTCCGGTAGACTTCGTCATCTTAGACATCGAGGAGGAGGACGCCGAGGTACCAATAATACTCGGTCGCCCTTTTCTCGCCACCTCCGGCGCACTAATATATGTTAGTAATGGTAGTCTTCTCCTCCGAGTAGGCGATGATCAAGTTACTTTCTCTATTAATCCCTCGATGGACAATTTGTCATTGAGCAATGATTTCTGCTATTCTTTAGATACCTTTTTTGGAGATCATTCTTCTCCCATTTTCGAGTCCGTATTTTTAAATGACGATATTTGTGCGCTTGAAAATTTTCAATGCGATGAGGATACCTCTATAGACTTTCCTTTCGAACCAATTGGTAAGAAAGACATAGGAATTAAAACCTCCCTAGAAGAACCGCCCATCCTAGACCTCAAACCCTTACCTGCATCACTCAAATACGCTTTTTTGGGAAAAGGCAATACGCTTCCCGTTATTATTTCTTCGGACTTGAGTGATTCAGAGACTTCCGATTTATTGGAAGTTTTACTTAAACATCGCCACGCAATTGCGTGGCAAATCTCTGACTTAAAGGGGATTATCCCCTCCTATTGCACCCATAAGATATTTCTTAACGATAATTGACGCAAAACGATTCAGCCGCAACGTCGTCTTAACCCAAACATGAAAGAAGTCGTTAAAGCCGAGATTATTAAGTTATTAGATGCGGGGATTATCTACCGTATTTCAGACAGTGCATGGGTTAGTCCCGTACATGTCGTGACCAAGAAGGGTGGTCTAACCATAGTGGAAAATGAGCATAACGAGCTCGTCCCAACTCGTACTGTTACGGGTTAGCGAGTGTGCATTGATTATAGAAAACTTAATGATGCCACCCGCAATGACCATTTCCCACTACTGTTTCTGGACCAGATTTTAGAGCGTTTATCCGGTCATCCATATTATTATTTTCTTGATGGTTTATTGGGTTTTTCAAAATACCCATTTTCCCCCGATGATCAAGAGAAAACAACTTTAACTTTCCCGTTTGGCACCTTCGCATATCGAAGAATGACATTTGGACTCTATAATACGCCGGCTACATTCCAAAGATATATGCTAGAGATCTTTGGATTGCTAGTAGAAGACATTATGGAAGCCTTTATGGATGAGTTTTCTATTTTCGGACGCTCTTTTCCCGATTGCCTTCACAATCTAGATCGTGTCCTTCAACGGTGCGAGGACACAAGCCTTGTTTTAAATTGGGAAAAATGCAATTTTATGGTTCGAGGAGGTTTGTTCCTCGGCCATATGATTTCGCCTACGGGGATAGAGGTGGATAAGGACAAGATAGAAATCATAGAAAAACTTCTGCAACCAACAAACGAAAAATCTATTAGGAGTTTCTTAGGCCATGCAGGCTTTTACCGGAGTTTTATTCAAGATTTTTCAAAAATAACAAAGCCGCTAACTCACCTCTTGGAAAAGGAATCACGTTTCATCTTTAGTAGTGAATGCGAGTCCGTCTTTAATTTAATAAAATAAAAACTTATCACCTCATCAATTTTAGTGGCCCCTAATTGGTCCCTTCCGTTCGAAATTATGTGCGACGCTAGTGATATTGCCTTAGGTACCGTTCTTGGCCAACGCGTAGGAAAACATTTTCATCCAATTTATTACGCTAGCAAGACGCTCAATTCCGCACAAGTAAATTACACGACAACGGAAAATAAACTCTTAGTCGTCGTCTTCGCTTTTGATAAGTTTCGCTCGTATATAACACTATCTAAAGTTATCGTATTTAACGATCACTCCGCTCTTAAATATTTATTAGCTAAAAATGATGCGAAGCCCCGTCTTCTTCGATGGATTCTCCATCTACAAGAGTTTGATTTGGAGATCCGAGATAAGTGGGGCGCGAAAAATCTAGCGGCAGACCACCTCTCCTGCTTAGAAAATCCGGGTGCGGAAGCGCTCGTCGAATCTGAACTAAATGACAGATTCCCCGAGGAACGCCTCCTAGCCATTCATAATTCTTCGTCATCTTTGTCTTGGTTCACAGATTTAGTAAATTACTTAGTAGCGTGGGTGCTTCCAAAAGAGTTTTGAAGTCATCAAAAGAATAAATTTTTTTCTGACTTGAAAAATTTCTTTTGGGAGGACTCATTTCTTTTTCGTATCTGCGCGGACCAAGCGATCCGAAGATGCGTTGCTGGTGTGGAGTGCTTGCAAATTCTTAAGCACTTCCACGAGTGTCCAGCCGGTGGGCATTATCAAGGCAACCAGACCGCTCGAAAGGCGTTAGAGGTGGGCTACTTTTGGCCCACTCTCTTCAAAGACGCACACACTTTTGTGCGCGCATGCGATAGCTGTCCGCGGTCGGGTAACATCTCTCGTCGCAACCTGATTCCCCAAAACATGTTTTTAGAATGCGAATTCTTTGATTTATGGGGCATAGATTTTGTTGTCCCCTACCTCCCTCTTTCAAAAATATGTATATTTTAGTTGCGGTCGACTACATATCGAGGTGGGCAGAAGCGCAAGCTCACCCCACTAACGACGCGCGAGTCGTCGTTACATTTCTTAAAAAACTATTTTCTCACTTTGGCACGCCTCACGCAATTGTTAGTGATAGGGGAATGCATTTCTGTAGCGCTCTTATGGCTAAGATGTTAGCTAAATATGTAGTCACGCACAAACTCGCCACCCCCTACCACACGCAAACTAGTGGCCAAGTAGAGATAGTTAATTGAGAGATTAAGCGAATATTAGAGAAAATCGTTTCACTAAATAGGAAAGATTGGTCCGTTAAACTCGACGATGCATTGTGGGGGTATCCGACGGCATACAAAACCACAATTGGTTGTACGCCATTCTGGTTAGTCTATGGCAAAGAGTGTCATTTACCCGTAGAACTAGAGCATCATGCTCTTTGGGCTTTAAAACTCTTAAACCTCGACGCCAACTTAGCCGCTCATAATAGGAAACTGCAACTAAACAAGCTCGATGAATGGCGTGCAAACGCTTATGAGAGCAATAAGTTCTATAATGAGCGTTCTAAGTTATATCACGATCGAAAAATCAAGTCCCCAAAATTATTTTCTCCGGGCGATCTTGTCCTTCTTTACAATTCACGTCTTAGGCTTTTTCCGGGTAAACTAAAATCTAGATGGTCCGGTCTCTTCCTAGTTGAAGAAGTTTTTCCATATGGGACTGTACTCGTCTCCCACCCGAAAAAAGTTTTGTTTAAAGTAAACGGTCATCGGTTAAAGTCTTATATAGCGGGCGATCCAGTGATCGGTTTTAACAAAACCATAACCTTCCTCCACATTATAAACTCGCCAAAAAAGTCAAGCTACACGACTATAAACAAAGCGCTCTTGGGAGGCACCCCTCGCTTATCTTTTTCGCTCTTTCCTTATTATGTTTGCTGCTTTTTCTAATAAATGTAGGGTTTAGGATCGGCCTCCCCAAACGCTTTTCACGGAAGATTCTACCCCCCCCCCCCCCCACACACTCTTTATTTTTTTTAGTTATTGCATTTCCTGTTTCTTTCGCATACTTATGTTACAACATTGGCGACACTGTTGGACTTAAGTATGAGGGTATTTTCGTGCTTTACTTTCTGCACTTCTATTTTTCTGCATTTCAAAATGAAAAACAAAACAAAAATAAAAAAAACTTTAAAATGAAAAATCCAAAATTTTTTTCTTTTCCTTTCTTTTTATTACAAAAATTCCAAAAAAAATTTAGTTTCATTCTGTAAATATGTTTTTAAATATCCTTATAACAAAAATTCCAAAAAAAAATTATAAAACAACAAAAAATCCCAAAAAATATATATATAATAAAATTTCCAAAAAAATTATAGTTCAAAAATTTTTTTTCCAAAAATAAAAGTTTCACTTTGTAAATATTTTTCTTTGTAAATATTTTTATGTAAATACTCTTCTCTCTCCCCCTTCCTTTTCCCTCTCATTCTTGTAAATAACTTTTCTTTTCTCCCAATCTTTGTAAATATAATGAAAATTTTCTTAAAACAAATATAAAATTTTTTTTCAAACTTTAAAATATAAATTTTTTTTTATGCATCTTTAGTATGTATATGTATATATTAAAGACATAAGCATAAAAACCAAAAAAAAAATTAATTAAAAGATAATAGTTCAAAAATTCAAAAAAACTTGAGTAAAACAAAACAAAAATTCAAAAAAAAAATAATAAATCAAAAACACAAAAAAATGATGATAAAAACTATATAAAAAAAATATTTTGAAACAAATAAATCAAGTATACCATCCTTAATATTCTTGCTATCCAAAAATTTTGTTTTGAGTTTATTTATATGTGAATTTTATTAATTCTCTGTTAGCTATTTGTTTGTTAATTATTGATTGAAAAATTTAAATAGCCGTGGTTAAGTGTTAAAGAATTCATTATGCTTTGTTAAAAATAGCAAACTCGTTTTAGGCACTAATTCTAATTTTTCATTGATAGGAGCACTTGTACTATGTTAGAAAATAACGACTATGAATTCAATTATGTTTACTTTTAGTTTTCTAAAAAATTGGAACGTACAATTTACTTAGGTTGCTCTCAAAAATTTGTTTTAATTAAACATCTAGTTTTTTTCCTTCTCTTATTTATCATGACCTACTTGGCATGGTAAATTTTTTATCCCTAAAAGATCCTATGTCAATGGGAATAAGATTTTGTTCCGTAAACATAGGCACCCGATAATTTAAAAAGATTGTATGTTACAGAGTAAGAGGATAAAATGAGAGTAGTCTTGCAAGTGTTGAGGGAGAACCAGCTTTATGCAAAGTTCTCAAAGTGCGAGTTCTGGCTCGAGAAGATAGCATTTTTGGGTCATGTGATTAGTGGGGATAGTGTGGCGGTAGATCCAACCAAAGTGGAAGCCATCAGAGACTGGCCGATTTTGAGAACCGTGGCGGAAGTTCGAAATTTTCTTGGACTAGTCGGGTACTATAGAAGATTCGTGGAAAAACTTTTGTGGATAGCTCTACCCCTCACATCACAAACTAGTAAGGATTAGAAGTTTGTGTGGACTCAGGAGTGCAGTCAGGCATTTGAGACACTGAAGGAAAGACTGATGACGGCTCCAATCCTAAGTCTACCGAAATGCACCGAAGGATTTCAAATCTTCAGTGATGTATCGGGTTGTGGTTTGGGTTGTGTTTTGTTCAAACATAGTATTGTGATCGACATTGGGTCTAGGCAGCTGAAGCCACACGAGAGGAATTACCCCGTCGATGACTTGGAGTTGGCGGCGGTAATTTTCGCATTGAAATTATGGCGGCACTATGTTTATGGTACGAAGGTGGAGATCTTCACGGATCACAAAAGCCTGAAGTATCTCCTAAATCAGAAGGACTTGAATATGCGGCAGCGTAGGTGGGTGATGAGGCCGATTTATATAGGGTTTTTCGGACTCATCTAGGCTAGTTTTCACGCGTTTGCACTTCCCTTTTAGTTCTATATCGTTCATATTTCATCTTGTCTATATTTCCTTAAGAAGTGCACACTTTGGCCCATGGTTGTGTATTTTTGGTACTTTTATTATTTGTACTCCATTTTGTGATCGTCTGGAATGTCTACACATATCAGTCCTGGGTTTAGGGGTCATGTGTGTGTTCCAAGGATGTTTTGGAGCAAGAATACTGCGCACAATCATCAGATATAGTGAGCACGGCCACTGGTCGTGTGCTGATGATTGTGTGCAATGTACCCTGATTTCCAAAATCTGTTTGGGGTAATCGCACGACCACTGGACATAGTACGCACGACCACTGGTCGTGCGCCACTGATCATGTGCATTGATTCCTCTTTTCCTGGAGTCCTGTCTGGGGTAATCGCACGACCATTGAACTTAGTGCGCACGACCAGTGGTCGTGCGCCACTGCTCGAGCGCATTATCCCAGTTCTTCTTCCTATTCTGCCACGCCAGTGTGCACGACCACTGGACATAGTGCGCACGACTACTGGTCGTGCGCCCGTGATCGTGTGCATTGTTCAATTCTGCTTTGTATAAATATCACAGGTCTCGCCCTAACTCAGAAACGCTGGGATCGATCGTGACGCAAAGAAGATGGGCCATTGGAAGGTGGTGACAGCCCTTCTCTATCTCGGGCGCTGTTGATGACGGAGTTTCGACGCGGATTGACAACCCGACGATTCCAACCATGAATCCTCAGCAAGGCTTCGGATCCGGTCGATTTCACACACTTTTCTTCTCTTGTTGTTGATAGTTTAGTTGAACTCTTTGTATTTGATGAAGCTATGCTTAGTGTAATATACATTTATGTGTAATCATGTTTATGTGATTGTATATTTTCGTTATATTTACTTGAGGTGCGCCCATATTCCATCCACCACCATCCACCCTTGCCATTCTAGCAATTGCTAGAAGCATGCGTAGCAAAGAGGTGCTCACGACCCTCATTCCGCCATTTTAACCACCTCATCCGCAAGCCTACTCGCCCATCCGCCTAGTTATTCAGTGCATAGCGGCACAACTACTCTTCCATCCCACCTGGCGAAGCATCGCATAGCCGCGTTGCATAGGAGTAGTTGTTAGATTTGAACTTTCTTTTTCCGCAAATATCAAAACCCCCCTTAGTTAGCTCCGACCTAAGGACTTCAATATCAAATGCTCCTCGAAATAAACTACACCTTACTGTGTTCCTTGAGAGATCGATACTTGGGAAAACTCGCCCATTTTATATTACTTGTGCGACCGGTTCACTACCGTGATCTTTAGCATCAAGTTTTTTCCGCCGTTGCCTGGGAACACAGTCGTGTGAGTTTTTGGAGAGGGAGATAGGAGATAGAAGCCCTTTTCCATTTGTATATTTCATGTTTATTCTTTGTTTTAGTTTTTAGAATCTGTTTTTTTTTTATTTGTTCCTCTTTTAGTTTTAATTTTTCTATAGCAGGTTTTTCTATTCTTTTATCTGTGGTGTGTAGTTAATTGTTGCTTAGAAACTTCCTGTTGGTGAAGTTTTCTTGTTGCACCATGTATTATTATATGAATATTCGTTGCCGATGGTGCGGGAATTATAGGCATGGTATTGATGAGTGCCCCACTGAAGATTGGGAACATAATTCCCGTGGTTCTGTGAATGGAGCACCATCTACCTATGGTACTTTATACACCCAACCCAGGTCTTATGGTCACTCCTCTTCTACGGATTCAACTTTTTCTTATTCCTCTCCGATCCCACCTGGATCGAGGAGTAATGGAAAATGATGTTTGTGTTTTCATAGCACCGACCACGTGTTGAAAGATTGCGCAGAATTTCAGTTTTAGTTGCTGTAGGATGATGAACCGGGTATCCGATTCAATCTATCACCCTCTCAAATGGCCTCCCCTTCTGATTCTGATAATATATTCGCAGCACCACCATGTCTATGGGTGACTACTGCAGATATGCCCATCAAACTTTCTGCTGATCTGTGTGACGACATTGTGGAGCCGTCTCTCCCCATGCACTCTTCCCCTCTTATTGACTCACACCCGGAGGAACCTGCACATATTTTCTCTGATGTTGTTGTTCCTCCGCATTCTTTGCAAGAATTATCTATCCCTATTTTTAGTGAGTCGGTTGATGATGTTCGGCCGGATTGTGATTCTAAGCCTGAGGATGTGCCCATGTTTGACGAGGATATTATTTTCATTAATGGACAGTATTATGTCTTGGAACATGTGGACGCACCGAGGTGTGTTGATGAGGAGAGCCTCTTTGTTGAGGAAGTTATTGGATCCCTAGTTTGGATTTGGGCTTGGTTCGTTGAGTTAGGATGTCTTTGACCCAACTTGTATAGTGAAGGTCATTGGTTGTGTCCTAGAGTCTAGGGTTTGTGCATAGAACATCATCTTGTAGACCAACCATCCTCCAGATTGCCAGAGAAACTCAGGACTTAGAGATATTTTCAGCCCAAGGAAATCTGTTCGACGTTCGTCCATCTCAGCTCAACGAATCAGCGACGTTCGTCGATCTCAGCTCAACGAACCATATTCTTTGGTCGACGATTTCTGGTCTACGATTTGAATTCTTCTCAGTTAGAGACTTCTCAGATTCTAAGTCCACAATCATTCTCAGCTCGATGAATTTGGATCTTTGCTCGACGAATGATAACTGTCAGTTCGACGAAGGTTGAAGCAGCATTGACAAGTTTCCCTAGAAGACTAATTGCTATTGTCTGGTCAACAAACTCATCAACTTAGCTCGACGAACTCATCAAGCCCAGCTCGACGAACTCATCCAGCTCAGCTCGACGAACTCATCAAGCTTAGCTCGACGAACTGTGAACTCAGCTCGATGATTTGTGTTCTTCATTCGACGATTCCAGACTAGGTTTTCTCCAGTTTTCCGTCCATTTTCTTGGTGATGATTCCTGAGTAATAAATGCTCAATCGTCTCGGAATGTTATCGTAAGAATGAGCATTGATCAAGGATTATTACATGCCATTTTTTACATGGGACAGTTACGGAATTCATTGATTGTCGCTTCCTTCCCAGGCCGACTGCATTTACTGCTCAAAGATTCAAATTCAGAGTGTTCTTCAGTCAGTCTTAGAAGAAAAAGAAAAAGATCAAGCAGTCCTGGACACACAAGAAATCATATTCAAGAAGTCTTTCAGAAATCAAAAGGTTTTACACTGCAATCAGCCTAAGCCAGAGAACATCATTTTCAACCATGAAGTAGTGCTCAAGTCTTTGAAGATCTCAGGGGGAGCAATCTACTGAATAATAACAATATTTCTATCTGTCAAAGATGTTCCTGAAGCAATATCTGGTTAAGGCAATTCAAGTCTTTGAAGACCTGTCACCCTGAAGTAGTGCTCCAGATTTCCTGATTCATTCAAGATCTCAGGGGGAGCAATCTACTGAAATCAATCCACTTGTCTTCTCAGTTGTTATTGAGAAAGAGAAGACACCATCACCCCTTTTCCATCATCTGTACAGGGTTTTAAGTCCCTTCAAAATTATTCCGGGTTGCAAGTCTCCTACCAAAAGACTTGAGGTTTTGGTTTTTGAGCACCTGAACAAAAGCTCATTAGTGTCAGGTACCTGATCAAAAACCTGAGTGGATTCCTACCAGGGTGGTAGAAGAGTGGATGTACCCAGGTTGGAGAACCACTATAATTTCTTGCGTCGTCTGGTTGCCCTTTTTCTTTTGTTTTGGTTGTGCTCTGTGAATTGATAGGTTGCTATTTTTATTATTTTGTTTTGCTAAACTGTTCACTTAGGAATACAGTAAAAGCTGTAAAGTATTTTTTTTAAGAGACCACAATACTCTATTCACCCCCCTCTAGAGTATTTCAGATCAACTCTTCACTTTCAATTGGTATCAGAGGGAGGTTGGTTAATCTACCACACCTTAAGAGGTTAATTGGTTGCACAGGCTAACATCTGAACCATAAAGATCCCTCTTGTTAGATTTGATTGTTTTGTTTCCTTTATTAGATTTATTTCTTCACAGAAATGACTCAAAACAAAGATTATGCAAGCATCAGACCTTCAGTATGCAATCTTAACAGATTTGCCATCTGGAAGGCAAGAATCAAACTGTACATGAATTATATTGATGAAGATATTGTTTCTTCCATCTTGACAGGAGTACCTCCAGCACCTGCAGCTTCTACAAGAACCTCTACAAACATGACTGCAGTACCTCCTCCAGACAATAATGAGGCTTACAAGGAAGACAAAATTGCAAATGCAAGAGCAATGGACATCTTGGCTCAGACTATGTCAGATGATATATTTCAGAAGGTGGCTGAGTGCAACTCAGCCAAGGCCATTGGGACTCCCTCAATCAAATGGTAGCTGGGTCAGCTGATGAAAGGAAAGATAGGAGATCAAATCTCATATCCCTGTATGAGAATTTTAAGAAGGATGAGGCTGAATCAATTGCTGAAATGTACAATAGGTTGAGCTCAATCATCAATGATCTTAAAACCTTGGATAAAGATATCACCCTTACAGAGATGAATGACAAAATTTTGATGTGCTTCCCTAGCTCTTGGGACTCAAGAATCTGGCCTATCAAAGAAGCCAGAAGTCTAAATGAGATATCAATTGAATCACTGCTAGGCAAACTAAAATCTTATGAGCAGTTGATTAAATCAAGAGAAGCAGCTTAACAGAAATCAACAACTCCAGTGACAAAAGATCACAACATAGCTTTCAAGGATTCAGAGGAAAGTGAAACCTCAACATCCAATGAAGAACTAATGAGCCTCTTTGCAAAAAGATTTTATAAGATAGCTAGAAAGGACTTTAGAAGAAAATCATCCAGATATGATGATAAGCCAAAATTTGACAAGACTCCAACCAAGGAGGTTGTGTGCTTTGGATGTAGAAAGTATGGACATTACATCTCTGAATGTCCAGAAAATCAGAAGAAGGAGAATAGCTGAGAAAAGGACTCCAGGAGAAAACACAGCAACAGACCCTCCTCCAGCAAATACAAAAAGAGAGACAAAGTCTTTGTTGCTGAAATATGGAGTGATACTGAAGAAGAATCATCCTCCTCCAGCTCAAGTGAAGAAGAGGAAGAAGCCAGATCCAAGGAGATTTGCCTTATGGCAATTGATGCCTCCAGGAGCAGTTCGGGATCAGAAGGAGAATCTGAAGATTAGGCAGCCTCAGAGTCAGAGGCAGATCAGGTTCTTTCAAGTTTTAATTTTAATTCTGATTCATTTAAAATTGAATTCAAAACTATGTATTTAGATTTAATTAACTCAGAGAAAGAAATAAAAACCCTTAGAGAAAAACTAGGAAACCTTGAATCTGTTAACTGAAAAATTCCTAAACTAAAAGATCAAGTAACTTTAGCAAATGAGCAGATAATTAAATTAAAATCTGATTTATTTGAGGCTAAACAACTTGAGCAATCTCTTAATGGGAGAAGTCTCAAGCTGATGGACATAACAAGCACAGTAAATGCCAAATTAAATGGCAAGCTAGGCTTGGTGCATCATCAAGTTTGCCCCCCATAATTAAGAAAAATATACTTTCAACACACATTAAATTTGTTTCTGCCAAGGGAAAAGAGAAGATAACAAACAAACAAATGTCTGAAAGCAATCCAAAACTCATAGATAAGAGCAATAAAAGTCAGAATACAGCTAATAAAAATAAGGTTCAGCAGCATTCGTCGAACCCAGATCGTCAAAATGTGGCCCGTTCGTCAAACCTAGATCGACGAACGCTGAACGCAAACTTCAGTAATAATAATTCGTCTAACTGCGATCGACAAACTTTGTATGGTTCGTCGAGCAGAGGTCGACGAACATGGGGCGTAGAAAATGACTATTGTCATTCTCTGAGCAGAGATCGACGATCTCAGCCCTATTCGTCGAACTCTGGTCGACGAACTTACAGAAATTCGTCAAACCCAGAAGGACCAAACATAAAGCATTTCTCTTACAGAAATTCGAAGCCACCTAATAAACCATTCACTCCAGTAGCTGATTGGGTCATTCCACCTAGGAGATATCACCCCTTAGGTTATAAATCTCAACCTACTTTGTCAGTTATATCTAGCTTTTCATTTCAACCAAATAAAGGACCCAAGGTAACCTGGGTCAAGAAAAATTAACTTTTGTTTTTCATTAAAGGAGAAGAGTTGTCCAAGGGTAAGTCAGACCTGGTACTTGGACAGTGATTGCACCAAGCATATGACAGGCAACAAGGAAAATCTATCAAATTACAAGTCCAAGCTAGGACCAAAGGTGATTTTTGGTGGTTCAAATAGTAGCCAGTATGAAGGATATGGAGCAGTAAAGATTGAGACAGTTACTTTCAAGAAAGTAACATATGTAAGAGGACTCAAACATAACCTAATATTCATAAGCTAACTATGTGATGAAGGTTATCAGGTACACTTTAACTCTACCTCCTATTCTATTATTAGTAATGAAAACAAAACTATTTTAATTGGAATTAGACAAGGTAACATATATTTAGTAGATTTTATTTCTACCAAAACTGATGTTTGTTTACTCAATATCACTAGTAACCAAAATGAGTTGTGGCATAAAAGATTAGGTCATGTAAATCTTAAAAATATTGCTAGGTTATCTAAAGACAACCTTGTTAGAGGCTTACCTTCTGGTCCTTACAAGAAGGAAAACCTATGCAGGGCCTGTCAATTAAGCAAGCAAACTAAAACTAGCTTCAAATCCATTAATAAGAGTGATTCACCTAGGATTTTGTATTTGCTTCATGTGGATCTATTTGGACCCATTGCAGTACAAAGCCTAGGAGGGAAGTCTTATACTTTAGTAATTGTTGATGACTTCTCCAGATTCAGTTGGGTGGCCTTTCTGAGAACTAAGTCAGATACATTCAAGATTCTTACAGATTTTCTCAGGACCATATATATTAAGTTCTCTACACATGTTGCATTGATCAGAAGTGATCATGGCACAGAGTTTGAGTCTCTTCTTATGTATGAGTTCTGTGATAAGGAAGGTATCAGGCAGTGCTTCTCAGCTCCTAGAACTCCCAAACAAAATGAGGTAGCTGAAAGGAAAAATAGGACACACATTGAAGCTGCAGGTACATTATTGGCAGATGCTTACATGCCTCTATCCTTTTGGGCAGAAGCTGTAAACACTGCTAACTATGTACTGAATAGAAGCCTTATACATAAGCTGAAAAATAAGACCCCCTATGAATTGCTTAAAGAAAAGAAACCTAAAGTCACATATTTTAAAGTTTTTGGTTGTATATGTTATATTCACGCAAACAATAAAAGATACATTAGAAAGTTTGAGGCTAAGGCTAAAGAAGGGATTTTTCTAGAATACTCCCAAATAAGCAAGGCCTATAGGGTATTTAATAAATCCACTCTTAAAATTAAAGAGTCAGTCCATGTATCTTTTGATGAAACTAACATGTCTTATAAGGAGAAAGAGATTTCTACCAATAGCTCTTTGCAGGTTCCACAATTGTGTGAGTCTATGGATGGACTAAACCTTACCCAAGTGGTGTGAACCCATCCTTCTCCACAGGTTGCTGAAGACAGTGAAGAAGAAAATCAAGTGGAAGTGGCTGAACTTTCCTCAACAGCTAATAACATTCCTCAAGAGGAATTAATTATAGAAGCTGTTGCTGAACAAACTCCACCCACTGATCTTGTCACACTTAGAGATCACCCCAGATCTCAAGTGATTGGAGACATTTCAGCAGGTGTACAGATAAGGCATCAACTCAACCAAGACTTGATGCATGCCTGTTTTCTCTCTCAGATTGAACCTCTCTCCATACATGAAGCTGAGCAAGATCCCCACTGGATCATTGCAACGCGAGAGGAACTAAATCAGTTTGAGAGATGTGGAGTTTGGGATTTGGTTCCAAGACCTCATAACTACCCAGTTATTGGAACCAAATGGGTCTATAGAAACAAGCTGGATGCTCAAGGAACAATTGTAAGAAATAAGGCTAGGCATGTTACTCAGGGCTACAGGCAAGAGGAAGGAATTGACTATGACCAAACCTTTGCCCCTGTTGCAAGGTTAGAGGCCATAAGAATATTCCTTGCCTATACAGCTCAAAGGAGATTTAAAGTTTTCCAAATGGATGTCAAGAGTGCATTCTTTAATGGAGTGCTTCAAGAAGAGGTTTATGTGGAACAACCTCCAGGTTTTATCTCTCTAACTCAACCCTCTTTTGTGTTTAAATTGCATAAAGCTCTCTATGGTTTAAAGCAAGCTCCAAGAGCTTTGTATGAGACCTTAGCAAGCTTTCTTTTAGAGCATAAATTTACAAGAGGAAACATAGATAAAACTCTTTTCACTAGACATTATAAGGACCAAATCTTGTCTGTAATAATATATGTGGATGATATCATCTTTGGGTCTACTGATCCCAAATTATGTAAGAGGTTTGCTGGTCTCATGCATTCCAAATTTGAGATGAGTAGCATTGGTGAGCTTTCCTACTTCCTTGGTCTCCAAGTGAAGCAGCTCCCTGATGGTATCTTCCTCTCCCAAGCTAAGTATGCTAAAGAGCTTATTAAGAAGTTTGGGATGCGTGATGCTTCAGCAATGAAAACACCTATGGCTACTAATGCTGTTTTGGATTCTGATGCAGTAGGGAAACCTGTAGATCAGAAGCATTATAGGGCAATTGTTGGATCCCTATTATACCTAACAGCTAGCAGGCCTGATATCATGTTTGTCACATGGCTTTGTGCTAGGTTCCAAGTGAACCCCAAAGAATCTCACCTTATTTTCTTAAAACGAATTTTGAGATATATAAAGAGTTGCCCAAATCTAGCACTCTGGTATCATGTAGAGTCAGAGTTTGAGTTAACTGGATACTCAGATGCTGACTATGTTGTATGTAGAGTTGACAGGAAAAGTACCTCTGGAACTTGCCAGTTCCTGGGTATGAGACTTGTCTCTTGGTTTTAAAAAAAGCAAACATCTTTGTTCACAAATGTTATGGATACAAAACCAACTCCTAGACTATGGTGTCAACTTAAATAATTCAACATTATTTTGTGATAATACTAGTGCTATTGCTATAACACAGAATCCATTTCACCATTCTAGGACTAAACATATTGATATAAGACATCATTTCATTAGAGATAGTGTAGACAAAAAGAAAATTAACCTAATCCATATTCCTACTGATTTACAGAGAGCAGACATTTTCACCAAACCCTTGAATGAGAAATATCATCTGTTATTTATAAATCAACTGGGAATGATAAATGGAGAAGAGTTAAATTAGTTTATGTCCGCATTCGACAAATTTTCCAGAGTTCGTCGCACAGAGTTCGACGAATTAGGGAAAGTTTGAGAGATGCTCGCCGAACGGTCATCGACGAATTCTCTGTGTGGAAACAACTTTCATTGACCGGAGATCGACGAACTTTCCTTCAGAAGATATTTCGTCGAACGGAGCTCGACGAACTATTTTCATTTCTTTTGGATGAGATTGGCGAATTATTTGTCTATAATTTATTTCGTCGACCTCAGTTCGAAGAATTTTTTTTTATTTCGTGGAACGGAGATTGTCGATTCATATTCTAGAAAACCTTATATCTAGGTTTTCTTCGACCTCCATCCCGCGCTTTCTGTTCCATTTCTCTTGATCGCCGCTTTCTCTGTCTATCTTGCAGGTGATCTTAATGGCGATTCCAGCAGGAGCTCTAGCCTCAATGAAGTTTGACACTGGATTTGATGTCGACTACGACTCATTCTAGCACTCAGATCCAATCTTCCTCTATATTCTAGAACTTCTGGAAGAACAGAATCTAAAGAACTAGATGACCAGTAGGATAAAGTTGGCCGGAATAGAAATCAGGGAATGGGTCTTTACTTCATCCTTTTCTGAAGACAATACCATGACAGGATCAATCGCCGGAAACGATGTCTCCTTCACCCCCGCAGTGTTAACTGAAATTTTTTGTTTGACGAATGGCGACGAGGAATTAGAGATTGATTCTGCAGAATTTACTGTGATGCTAAATCTGATGGGTTATGTTGGTGACAACCCTAACAATCTGTTGAAGAAACATCTGTCTGCACCATATAAATTCTTAGCAGATTTGGTTGGCAAAGTGCTACTTAGAAAACACACAGCACGCGACTACATTACCAGACAACAGTTTCTGGTCATGTGTGCCATTGTCAACAATAAGCAAATAGACTGGGCACAACTACTGTTTGAATTGATAAAGAAGAAGAATACCAAGAAGGAAGTGTGTTTTGGAAGGATCCTAGGGATCTTCCTCAAGGAAAAGGCTGTTGAATCTCTGGTCTCTCAGACCATTTTCATTATTGCCAGTAAAAGGCTCACATGTGCCTTATTTGGCAGGTCGGAGAGGACAATCACCAAGGCCTCTAAGGCTTCTACCTCTTCCACCCAAGCTTCTGAAGGCACCAGGGCTGTTAAAACCACTCCCACACCTGCAGAGGAGATTCATCCCACTCCACCATCTCTTCCAGCACCCCTTCCAACAAAACAACTCACTTCCTCTCCCATTCCTTCTTCAACACCTCTATCACAACATCATACTTCTGTGCCTACTCCACCTCCATATCCACCACTTGACATCACTCACATTCCATCTTCCCCTCTTTAAGCAAATCAACAACCAACTCCTCCATATTCTCCTCATGACACATATATTCCTACACCACCACAGTCTCCACTTCCCCCACATTTATCCTTTATCCCATCTTACATCCTACCCTCAGAAACTGTAATACCATATGTCACCCTTCCATCCTCATCACCATCCACTCCTCACATACATGCTGTCCCTCCCTCCTTTCCATCCCTAGTTGCTCCCTCCTCCACACCAAATGCAACATCATCCTCCACTTCAACATTTGATCCCACTACCATATCCTCTATCCTCACCATCATCACCCATCTTCTGAAATCCCTTATAGTAGAGACCATTACACCTTTTGCTACCTCCATTCACTCTTTATCTGCCCAAATCTCTGCTCTTACTGTTGTCCGCTCCTCAGTCAAGGGCCCGGCCTCAGTGCCTACTGAAACCAGGCAGGGGGAGATGCCTGATGATGAAGCAGCAGCACCAGCTTCAGATACTTTAGCTTCAGCAGATACTGCTAAAAGATAATAGTTGTCAACCTAAATCACCTAGAGGGGGGGGGGGGTGAATAGGTGAGTTGTGTGTTTTTTTGTGGAATAAAAAATCTTAGAACACAGTACAGATCTATCTACTAAAATATCACAGACGAGACAAGATTTATAGCGGTTCTCCGATCTTGGGTACATCTACTTTCCCTCACCGATCTAGCAATGAACTAGACTCGACTACTCCACTATCTCGGATTGAAAACCAATCCTACCCTCGGAATAATGTTCCTACAATCTCGATCCACAAAACGGATCTACACTCGGAAGATAAAGTTTCCTACATACTCGGAGACAAAAGCTCCTACACTCGGAGAAAATTTCTCCTACAGAAATAGAGTACAAGTATTGAAGAAATACAAACAGTAATATTGTCTGGTTTAGATCTGAAAATGAAACAGGGACTGGAATCTTCTTCTTGGAGTTCAGCTTTATCAGAGAAGTTGAAAAATGATTCTCGCCAACAGTAGATCTGAACTCCTTGCTTCCACGATCGTACAGAAGATGAGTGTGAAAATTGATCTTGATCTAGAGAGCCTTTTCTGTCTATTTCCTCTGAAGATCGAAACCCTTGCCGGAGAAGAATAGAGGCGATGGCGGCTTTCGTTCCGTGAGGAGAGAGAGAGAGGAAATAGTGATTATTTTGGAAAGCGACGACTGCAAAACTCAGAGGAATTTTCTTCTTGAAAGATCTGTTTTCTCATTAGGGTTTGTCGATTAGACAAGACCATTTATAGGAGTACTAATAACGGTTATAATTGGTTTTAATGACGGACACGTGGACCAATCATGTCACGGGATTTGAAAATCTATCAAATCTGGACTTAGAAGAAATTTCAGGGAAAAAGGGGTCTGTTGGAACACCCTATTACTAATTTGGGTCAAGATCACTATATCTCTAGGAAACTAATGTTTGACCTCCTGTATAGCTCAAAAAGTCAATTAGAATTGAGTCTAAGAGTTAGAAGTCTAGGTTTGGAAGCTGCCCTCAAGACCAGGATTTTCTGTTTGGAAACTAAGTCATATCATCGAGCTCAGCACGACGATTCGTCGAACTGCGATCGACGATCGTCTTGCTCAACTTCGAAAGATCGTCGAACTCCATTCGACGATCACTGAGCTCAACTTCATCATATCGTCGAACTCCATTCGACGATCGGTGAGCTCAGGTCGACGATCTTGACTCAGCTTTGGATCTCTATCTCTGAGCTCAGTTCGACGATCTTTGAGCTCAGATCGACGATATTCTGCTTCTGTATATGTCCATATCGCTGAGCTCAGCCCGACGATAGCAGAGCTCAGTTCGACGTTTTCGGATAACTTCAAGGATGTTTTTAGATTCAAATTCAAATCAGTTAAGGAGTTATTCTGCAATTAATTCTGAAGATTTCCTAGCCGTTTTCATTTATCTCTGGACCAAGTTTCAAGGGATTTGCAAGGAATATTTCTATGGACTTTCCTCCAGAAGAGATTTTGCAATTAAGGATGCTATTAATGCAGGCCAACGACTATTCTTCTCAGTGAATGTTTTTCCATTCAATACTAGAGAATAAAAGAGAAGAATTTTTGAATCTCACAGAGACACACAGATTACAGAGATACATAGACAGACATCAGTAATCTTCAGAACAAGAACAAAATATTCTGTCTCAAAGAATTCTCAAGAACACACATCCAAGGAGATCAATCTTCAGATCTCTCTAGTTTTCAAGTGTTCAAGGCCAACATCTTTCAAGACTCCAGACATCCAACATTTCAGTTATTGCTGAAATCATCTATTGCTGGAGTTCAACTCTTGAAGGCCTATCACCCTACAGCAAAGCTTCTTTTCCTGAAGATCTCAAGGACTGAGGGGGAGCTTTGACACCATCAATCCACATAGTCCTCTCAGTTGTTTGAGAAAGAGAAGACTTCCATCACTCTCTCACCCCCATCTCTGAAAAGGGTTTCTCAAACTCCCTTCAAAAGCTTGAACTTGGTTTTTAAGCACCTTGTCAAAAGCTCATTGGTCGCAAGACACCTGATCAAAAAATCTGATTTGGTTTTTGAGCACCTTATTAAAAGCTCATTAGTGCCCAGGACACCTGATCAACTCATCCTGCAGTGGATTCCTTCCTAGGGTGGTAGAAGAGTGGATGTACCCAAGTTTAGGGGAACCACTATATTTCCTTGTGTCTTCTGGTTTTGCTTGTCTTTATTTTTCTTTCTGGCATTGATTATTCTGTGATTAGCATTTGGTTAGTTTAGTTCTGTGATTAGATTTATTACTGCTTCCCTGCTCACTCATATTACAACAATTGGTGTAAAAAGTTTTAAAGCACCATATACTCTATTCACCCCCCCTCTAGAGTATATCAAATCTAGCTGCACTTTCAATTGGTATCAGAGCCAGGTTGGTTAAACATACCACACCTTGGTGGTTGCACCGGCTAACACCTGAACCCAAAGATCCCTAGTTAGATCTGTTTTTCTTTTGTAGTTTATTATTAGTTTTTGTTTTCACAAATCATGGTCCAAAACAAAGATTATGCTAGCACCAGACCTCCAGTGTGCAATCTATCCAAGTTTGCACTTTGGAAAGCAAGGATCAGACTGTACATAAATTCTATTGACGAAGATATTTTTAACTCTGTTTTGACAGTATGTCCAAGACCTCCAGATAACTCCAGTACAAATGCTGTTCCACCTCCATCAGGAACAGATGCTGACATCAAGAGATGGAAGGTAGCTGATGCCAAGGCTATGAACATCTTAGCCCAGACAATGTCTGATGATATATTTCAAAAGCTGGCTGAATGCAATTCAACAAAGGAAATTTGGGACAAACTCTCTGAAATAGTCTCAGGCTCAGCTGATGAGAGAAAGGACAGGAGATCCCACCTCATATCTCAATATGAGAATTTCAAGAAGTGAGAAACTGAGTCAGTGTGAGATATGTACAACAGGCTCAGTCTAATTGTCAGTGAACTCAGGACATTGGACAAAGAGATCTCACTAACTGAAATTAATGACAAAATTCTAATGTGCTTCCCTAGCACTTGGGATTCAAGAATCTGGCTAATTAAGGATGCCAGAAGTCTGAATGAGATCACCACTAAAGCTCTATTGGGTAAGCTCAAATCTTATGAGCTACTCATCAAGAATAGAGAAGAAGAACAGAAGGCTGCCTCACCAGCCACAAGAAAAGAGAAGACCATAGCCTTCAAGGCAACTGAAGATCAGCCTGAAGACAAAGTCACAGTCAATGATGAACTGCTCAGTCTGTTGGCCAAAAGATTTTACAAGATGGCCAGAAAGGACTTCAGAACGAGATCATACAAGGAGCATGATAAGCCAAGGTATGATAAGTCCATTAATAACAATAAAGAAATTGTTTGCTTTGGTTGCAGGAAATCAGGGCACATAGTTCCTGGCTGTCCAGAAAACAAAAATAAGGACAGAAGGGACAAGAAAAAAAGAAGAAAGGAGAAAGACTCCAAGAGGAATGACAATGGCAAACCCTCATCAAGCAAAAACAAACATACAAGAAAGGGGTTTGTTGCTGAATCCTGGAGTGAGACTGAAGAGGAGTCAGAAGCCTCATCCAGCTCCAGTGATGATGTGGATGATGCAGAAGAGAAAGAGTTCTGCATGATGGCAATCAATGCCTCAGAACATAATTCAGAAGAAGAGGAGTCAGAGTCAGATTCAGAGACTCAACCTGAAGAAGATCAGGTAATCAGTTCTTTTGATTTTAATTCATAGGACTTTAAATCTGAATTTAAAGCATTGTGTTTAGACCTGCTAAAATCTGAGAAAGAAATTATCTCTCTTAGAAATCATTTATCTGAACATAATACTTTAAAATCAGAAAACCTCAAACTCTCTCAGGAGTTGGAGTGCTATAAGGAGTAGATAGCTTCACTGAAAAGTGAGCTGTCTAAGGCCAAGAAACTTGAAGAATCCCTTAATGGGAGAAGCATCAAGCTGATGGACATCACAAGCACAGTGAACTCCAGATTTAACAGTACACTAGACTTGGGTGCTTCATCCAGCCAACTCATAGTTCTAACAACTCTAATCAAATTCATTTCTGATAAAGGAAAGGGAGTTGTAGAGGTTGCTAGGAAAGATTCTGATCTGCCCAAGAAAACTAAGTCCTAGCAGAAATCGTCGAACGCAGATCGACGATCGCCGATTGAAGATCGACGATCGTCGAACACAGATCGACGATCTCAGGAAAAATCGTCGAACGCAGGTCGACGATCTCAAGTTCCTGAACTCCGCTATAGTCGACCGTCGAATGGAGCTCGACGATCTGACCCAAGATCGTCGAACGCAGCTCCAAGATCGTCGAATAGAGGTCAGAGCTCTGGAAATTTTTTCAAGGGCAAATCAAAATCCAATCCTAAGGGTCCTTCATCCCAAATCTTTAACCCTTATACTGAATGGATTATACCTCCAAGGAGATATCATCCTGAAGGATATAAGAGTCAACCTGGGATGTCTTTTATTTCAGAATTTAAAGGTTATCAACCTAGGCCCAAGGTAAACTGGGTCAAAAACAAATGAATTGTCTTATGTGCAGGTGAAGACCTATCCAACATCTAACCAGCAATGGTACTTGGATAGTGGGTGCTCTAAGCACATGACAGGGAACAAGGACAACCTCACTTCCTTTAGAGCCAAGCTTGGACCCAAAGTTATCTTTGGTGATTCAAACTTTGGACAGACTAAAGGATATGGTGCAGTCCAGATTGGATCAGTAACATTCAAGAAGGTAGCTTATGTGGAAGGACTGAAGCACAACTTAATAAGCAGCAGTCAGCTGTGTGATGAAGGCTACCAGGTGACCTTCAGCAAAGCATTATGCAAAATCAAGTCAGAGGACAACACAATTGTGTTGACAGGTAAAAGGAAAGGTAACATCTATCTAGTAGATTTTCTTTCAACTGATGTAGATATTTGCCTGTTTAATTCTGTCTGTAGACCAAATATCTTATGGCATAAGAGACTAGGACACCTAAACCTTAGAACTATTGTTAGGCTATCCAAGGACAACCTTGTTAGAGGACTACCTTCTGGCCCCTACAAGAAGGAAGGAGTCTGCAGTGCTTGTCAATTAGGCAAGCAAACTAAAAACAGCTTTAAGTCACTTAGTAAGAGTGATTCAGCTAGGATATTGTATCTGTTACACATGGATCTTTTTGGACCCATCACAGTACAAAGCCTAGGAGGGAAATCTTACTCTTTAGTAGTTGTAGATGACTTCTCTAGATTCACTTGGGTGTTCTTTCTAAGGAAGAAGTCTGATAACTTTAAGTGTCTGACAGAGTTTCTCAAATGTATACAGATTGAGTTCAATACTCACATTGCCCTGATCAGAATTGATCATGTGACAGAGTTTGATTCTCTTCTTATGCAAGAGTTCTGTCAGAGTGAAGGGTCAAGCATACTTTCTCAGCTCCTAGAACTCCTCAACAAAATGGGGTAGCTGAAAGGAAAAATAGAACCACTACAACATTTTTGGTCTTTAGCAACACCTGACTTGGCAACAGTTATAAAAATGTTGCCTAAACTTTGTTAGAAAACAGTTTAGAAGTGTTGCAATAGATTTACATGTTTAGGCAACACTTTCTGTGCAACATTCAAAAAACTGTTCTCTATTCACTTATATGTAACATTTTAGACATGTTGCCCTTGAGGATTCACTTTAGACAACAATTATGATATCTATTTACTTAAAAATTAATTTGCAATATTTTTAAAGTGTTGCCTAAAGAATACTCTAATGAGACCATTGAACGCTACAAATTACGCTTGGTCGCTAAAGTTACACCCAAACCGAGGGGCTGGATTTTCAAGACACATTTGCACTAGTAGACAAAATGTCTACTATACGTGTCCTACTTACCTTAGCAGCTTCAAAAGGGTGGTTCCTTAATTAATTAGAGGTTCACAATGCCTTCTTATATGACGATTTAATTGAAGAGGTCTACATACAATTGCCCCTATGTTTCAATGTTCAAGGGGAATCAACTCAACAGAATTGTGTAAGCAGCCTTCTTAAGTCCTCATTTGTTTTGGCTTATGGGTCCACCAAGTTTAGGCAAAACGCAACAGCCAACCCAAAAAGCGTTTGTTTTTCCGCCTATTTCTGGAATCACCGGCGTTTCCTCCAGCGTAAAGAAGCAGCGGGACGAAACCCTACGGAAGTGCTCCAGTTCGTCGCGTTTGGGAGGAAATCGCGCGGCATCGCATCTCCTCCGCCGTTTCGCCCGTCGTCGCGAGGAAGAATCCCGCCGCATCCACGGTTGCCGACTCCCTATCAATCCCGTCAGGTATTTTCTTCCTCCTCCTGGTTTGTCGCTACTGTAAAGCTTCCCGTCGCTACACTTTTTGGCTCGTGCCCCTGCAGATTCCCGTTGCTACTGGAGAGCTTCTCGTCTCTAGTTGGGTCGTGCTCCTGGTTTGTCGCTACTGGAGTGTTGGCTCATGCTCCTCCACTTTATTTCCAGATCTGCAACCTGGAATCTACAAACAGAGCCAGAACGGGTCGCTCCATCCATAAGCGTCGCTATACTTTCCTCTTCTCCAATCTTACGTTATTGCTACTATTCTCCTTCCATGTCTTACGATTTCTACTGAAAGCTTCTCTAGGAATACGAAGCATAGCTCTGATTTCGAACACATATGTCCTACTGTTTTTCAGCAAGGATCTCACCTCTTCCCCTTTATTTGCAGCAGGGATCTCACCTCTTCCCATTTAATTGCAACCCCTGAAACATCTGGACCAGTTGCAAGCTTCATCCCTCATCTGCAGCAGCGATTGATCTCTGAAACATCAGGTATATCTTCTTCCCCGGCAATGATGGAATATATAGATTTGTGTAGGTGTGTGTAAGCATATTATTGTCTAGATTTTTGCGAGCTTTATGTAGGCTATGATGGTATATCTTCTTCCCAGATCTATATAATGTGTTTGTTGGAGTGTGTGTAATGTGTTTTTGTTGTGATGTGTGTAATGTGTATTTGTTGAAATGTGTGTGCAAGTGTGTGTGTAATGTGTTTTTGTTGTAAGTGTGTGTGTGTGTAATGCGTTTTTGTTGTAAGTGTGTGTGTGTGTGTTTTTGTTGTAAGTGTGTGTGTGTATGTTTTTGTTGATTTGTTGTGTGTTTTTTGTTGTAAGTGTGTGTGTGTGTTTGTTGTAAGTGTGTGTGTGTGTGTGTATTTGTTGTAATGTGTGTGCAAGTGTGTGTGTGTGTAATGTGTTTTTGTTGTAAGGGTGTGTGTGTGTGTTTTTGTTGTAATGTGTGTAAGTGTGTGTGTACTGTGTGTAAGTGTGTGTGTGTGTGTGTACTGTGTGTAAGTGTGTGTGTGTGTGTTTTTGTTGTAATGTAAGTGTGTGTAATGTGTGTAAGTGTGTGTAATGTGTGTAAGTGTGTGTGTGTGTGTGTGTGTGTGTGTGTGTGTGTGTGTGTGTGTGTTTGTTGTAATGTGTGTAAGTGTGTGTGTAATGTGTGTAGGTGTGTGTGTGTGTTTGTTGTAAGTGTGTGTGTGTGTGTGTGTGTGTGTGTGTGTGTGTGTGTGTGTGTTTTTGTTGTAATGTGTGTAAGTGTGTGTGTAATGTGTTTTTGTTGTAAGTGTGTGTGTGTGTGTGTGTTTGTTGTAAGTGTGTGTGTGTGTTTTTTTTTGTAAGTGTGTGTGTGTGTTTTTGTTGGAGTGTCTAAAGAATAGCTTGTATGCCTCTCTGTTCTCTTGTTTATTATATCCACGTCAAATTAATATGGAATACACACACACACACTCTCTCGCTCTCTCTACATACCTCTCTCACACAAATATATGAATTTCTCTTCGTCTCTCTTTTACTATATTTTGTTGAGTATTTAAGTATGTGCCTATGTGAAGGATTTTTCATTCCTAGTTCAGAAATACTATTTGAATTTTGTTGCCTGGCCTTGCCCTGAGAGACAATGGGTTTGTTAAATTAATGATGTGTTACACCTTAGCCCTATTTTGCCATAAAATAGGCAAGGTTTGATTATCAATTCTGGGTTAAGTGGAAGTGGTGCCATGAGCTAACTTGATTATAATGAAACATGATTTTCTTTAAAAAGATTTCCTTAAGTGATATGCTGCTAGTGAAGTGGTGATTGCTATTAATTAATTATGTAGAAGAGCATTATAAATATAGTAAGATCTTATATTTCTCTAGGTTGATTAAAAAATAGTTTGAACAATCAAAATTAGGAAGAGAACTATTGCGACATAACCTGTTGTTTAGTACCACACCTGCAGGTTTGTTATGCGTTTTTTATAAGTGTGTGTGTAATGTGTTTTTGTTGTAAGTGTGTGTGTGTGTGTGTGTTTTTGTTGTAAGTGTGTGTGTGTGTGTGTATTTTTGTTGTAAGTGTGTGTGTGTGTGTATTTTTGCTGTAAGTGTGTGTGTGTGTGTGTGTTTGTTGTAATGTGTGTGCACGTGTGTGTGTAATGTGTTTTTGTTGTGTGTGTGTGTGTTTTTGTTGTAATGTGTTTTTTATAAGTGTGTGTGTGTAAGTGTGTGTTTTTGTCCTAGAGTAATTTGTAACATTTTAGCGACCAAGAATATTTTTAAAGTGTTGCCTGAATTTCAGCGTGCTGCAGGTGCGGGCAGCACGCTGAAATTCAGCGTGCTGCAATCACACACACACACACATCACTACATACACACACATTACTACCTACATGACACACACACACACACACACACACACACACACACACACACACAAATGTGCAAACACACACTCAACAAACACACAATCACATCACATAAACACACACACACACACACTCACCTGCAGTACGCTGAATTTCAGCGTGCTGCAGGTGAGTGTGTGTGTGTGTGTACTGTGTGTAAGTGTGTGTGTGTGTGTTTTTGTTGTAATGTGTTTTTTATAAGTGTGTGTGTGTAAGTGTGTGTTTTTGTCCTAAAGTAATTTGTAACATTTTAGCGACCAAGAATATTTTTAAAGTGTTGCCTGAATTTCAGCGTGCTGCAGGTGCGGGCAGCACGCTGAAATTCAGCGTGCTGCAATCACACACACACACACATTACTACATACACACACATTACTACCTACATGACACACACACACACACACACACACACACACACACACACACACACACACACACACACAAATGTGCAAACACACACTCAACAAACACACAATCACATCACATAACACACACACACACACTCACCTGCAGCACGCTGAATTTCAGCGTGCTGCAGGGGCAGCACGCTGAAATTCAGCGTGCTGCAATCACACACACACACACATCACTACATACACACACATTACTACCTACATGAACACACACACACACACACACACAAATGTGCAAACACACACTCAACAAACACACACTCACATCACATACACACACACACACAGCACTGAATTTCAGCGTGCTGCCTGCAGCACGCTGAATTTCAGCGTGCTGCGCCTGCAGCACGCTGAATTTCAGCGTGCTGCGCCTGCAGCACGCTGAATTCAGCGTGCTGCGCCTGCAGCACGCTGAATGTCAGCGTGCTGCGCCTGCAGCACGCTGAATGCTGCAGGCGTCAGAATTTCAGCCTGCTGCAGGCGCAGCACGCTGAATTTCAGCCTGCTGCAGGCGCAGCATGCTGAATTTCAGCATGCTGCAATCACACACACACACACATCACTACATACACACACATTACTACCTACATGACACACACACACACACAAATGTGCAAACACACACTCAACAAACACACACTCACATCACATAACACACACACACACACACTCACCTGCAGCACGCTGAATTCAGCGTGCTGCGCCTGCAGCATGCTGAAATTCAGCCTGCTGCGCCTGCAGCACGCTGAAATTCAGCCTGCTGCGCCTGCAGCACGCTGAAATTCAGCGTGCTGCGCCTGCAGCATGCTGAATTTCAGCGTGCTGCAGGTGCAGCACGTTGAGCCAAATGGTTATAAATTGTTATTTTTTGGCTGTACTGACTGAAAGTTTTAAACTTCTGAGTGCTGTGTTTGCTGTGTGCATGGTCGCTAATTATGTGCAGTTTGTTAATTATGTTCAGTTCACTGATTGTGTTTAATTTTCAATATTTTTTTATGCATCTGTAGCGTTCAAAAATGAAGAGAGACCTCACTCAAGCTGAAGTTTTTATTGAAACTCGAAGTAGCATTAGTGGAAAGGAGCTGGATTTAGAAACCAACAATGCAATTGTGAGTTATTTTTTTAATTAAGATCAAATATAATTTACTTTTTTTGTTTTATTTAAAAATCAACTGTTCAATTTAATTGTTATCAGTCTCAACTTCAAGATACTATGAATAACGAGAAAAGTAATGTCGAAGCATTTAAAATTATGTTTGGGAAAGAACATCCTGGATCATTGCGTTGCTTTGGAAAAGGAATTACACAAACAGCTTTGAAGCGAAAGGAAGACATTGCGGCTTTGAAGAAAGTACATAATGAAGAAGTGGCTTTGTTGAATGAAAAAGTGCAAAATGTGGAAGATACACTTAATACTCTAAAAGGGGTACTTAAGATTATGCTTCAACAAAGCAAACCCGTTGGAATTGATGTACAATCATTGGAGAATCTATTAGGTTCATCTCTAGGGGATGCAAATAGTGGACAGAAGAGAGACGAGCTACCACATGCACATTCTTCTACATCAACACATGTTCCAAACTATGGAGAGGTATAATATTGTAGATTTTCATACAATATATTAAAATACTTTTATATGTTTACAATTTTTTATTTATATATTGATTTTGATGTCATTGTATTTATATATATATTATTTTACTTTGTGCAGAAAGTTCTTGAAGATGGCCGGGAAGACAAATGAGGAGTTGTAATATGATCGATGACTTCATATCATGAAGATCATTTGATGTTTAAGTTGATTTAGATAATTTTGTTTGTGTACTGTAATATTTAAATATTTTGATGTATTTTGTTAAAATATGTGGCTACTAATGACTTGTTTAATATTTAATGATAAAACATGTGCAAAATTGTTATATATTTATGTGTTTTAAAAAATGTCTCATTATATAGGCTTCGTTTGGGAGGACTTATTTTCACCAGTCAAGCGGTTACGATCCATTTTCAGCGGGCTGCATGTGCAAAATTATTTTTTTTATTAATTAAATAGTTTTGGCAACATTTATTAAATGTGACTTTAAACATTTTGAAAATGTTGCAATAGGTCTATGTAAGAACTGTTGCCTTTAGTAGGGATATATGCAACAGTTTCAAGTAATGTTGCCTAAACATGTAAAAACTGTTGCCGTAGGTCTTTGGTAACACAGGCATAGGCATACACCCCTATGACAACAGTTTGCAATGTTTTGGCAACACTTTACGGTATTAGGCAACAGTTGTTAAATGTTGCTAAAGACCAAAAATGTTGTAGTGAACCCTTATTGAATCTGCCACTACATTGTTGTCAGATGCTCATCTACCTCTATCCTTTTGGGCAGAGACAGTGAACACCTCCAACTATGTGCTGAATATAAGTTTGATACATAAACTAAAGGGAAAGACTCCCTATGAATTACTCAAAGGGAAGAAACCTAAAGTTGATTATTTTAGAGTTTTTGGTTGTATTTGCTACATACATAATAATGATAAGAAATATTTAGCAAAATTTCAAGCTAAAGCTGATGAAGGAGTGTTTCTGGGATACTACATGATCAGCAAGGCTTATAGGATTTATAATAAAACATCTCTAAAAATTGAGGAATCTGTTCACATATCATTTGATGAATCTAACATGTCTTTCAAGGAGAAGATCTCTTCTACCATAGAACCTGATAAGCCCGGAATCCGCGACCTGCCCGCGCAGTTTTCCAGACCGGGCGGTCTAAGTATTCAAGCCGCCAAGCCTCCCAAGCCGGACGGTCTCAATATCAGGCCGCTGCCAACGCCGACCCAGCTCAGCGACAAGGCCCACGGACCCAGCCGTCAGCTCGCCAGGAGGAATCCGCCAGGCCGCGCGGCTTCCCTCCTTTCTTGTTTCTTTCTCTTTTGCTTCCCCTCACCTCTGCCCGGTTCTCCTGTATCCCGGGCAGTCGGTAATTTTAGCCCTGCCCATTTGGGCAGGCCCCCGAGCCTATAAATAGGGGGAGGGTGCACTCCCCAAGACACGCTGACTGGGATCCAGGAGCTCGCCTGTTAAGAGCTGCGGTCTTAAGTCTAGTGTATTGCGGCTTGTAGCCCGGCCGGCTTCCTCTTTTACTCGTTGTAACTGTTTCTCATTTTGAAGTAAAGGAAAGCCTGCCGCAAGAGTGGCATTTAAGCCGTGGCGGGCGAACTCTGCTGTTGCCGCTGCCAGCGGCCCCCTTTTCCGGTCCTTTAGCCGCGACCGCTAGTAACCGATTGGTCGACAGTCTTCTCCTTTCCTCCCCTATTCCCCGGTGTTCGAACTGTTAGCTGGTGGTGCCCGACTCCCTGTCCGTTTTCGTGCATCAACAGTTAACACGCGGCCTTCAGATCTCGACTAATCGATGAAATCAGCGGTCTAGCTAATTAGACCGCTCTAACCTCTAGAGTTCGGCGGCCTGTCGAGCAAGCCGCAACTTCGCCGGCTAAGGTTTTCAGCCCGCCTCCAGTGCTATAGAACCTGGCTTTCTAACCGCTCTCTTTTCAGCCGGTCTTCATATAAGTTTGCAGTATCGTCTAGCCGCCGCGTTAAGCCGCCGCTGTTCTGCGGTCTCTTGAAAAAGTTTGGCTATTCTTTCTTTTCAGGATAAATCCTGCAAAGGGTCATGGTAAATCAAGCTGCATCTCAGTGACTACAGATCTCTCAGAAGTGCAGGATTGGTCGTATTTTAATAGTGAGGTTGTGGACCCTCATAGAGAAATTTTTGCAAACAGTGTTGAGCGTGGACTAGAATCTGTTGCAAATGAACCTCTTTGTGAGGAAGAAGAAGCGGCCCCTTCTCCATTCATTAATCGAATTCAGTGGGATACTGTCTTCGATGACTTCAGGGTACCGCGTCTCCCGGAGTATTCTGGATGTGATGATCCGTTTTCTCATTTGCAAGCTTTTGAATCAGCTATTTCACTGAGAAAAGTGTCAAATGGAGTAAAATGCAAACTCTTCGTTATATCTTTTGGCAATGTTGCAAGAGAATGGTTTTATAGCCTCCCACCTCGATCAGTAACCAGCTTTAAGGATCTTCGAAGTCAATTTATTTCTAGATTCGCTATTTACAGGAAGCGGAAAAGAGACGTTGGAGCTCTCTTCCGAATCAAGCAAGGAATTGACGAGTCTAATCCAGATTTTGTTGATCGGTTTCAAAAGGAGGTCTTAGATATTTGTAGCGTCCATCATGGCTATTACTTGCATGCTTTCATAAATGCACTTCAAGAAGGCCCATTGAAATTCAAGCTCACCACAAAATATCCCAAAAGCTACGGAGATCTTATTGATATAGTTAATACATTCATAATGGGCGAAGAGGCAAATAAAGGTTATGTTTCGTTTCTGAATCAAATGGCTAAACAATCTCAAGGGACTTCTGGTCAACAGCAATCTATTTCCTCACAAGATGTTTTGCAAGTTGATTATTGCAAGTCTCCTTATATTCTCCAGAATAAAATTCCAAAGTATGAAAAAGGTTCAGGTAAGTATGTTAAGTTTAAAATTCCTATGGAAGATCTTTTGATAATCATTCAGAGAATGCCTGAGTTCAAGAAGCCTCGGCGTATGAAATCCAAAATCAAGTATCGGCACGAGCAGCTTTTTTGCAAGTATCATAAAGATATTGGTCATATAGCAGAAGATTGCATAGCTCTCAGGGAATTGACTAATCAACTTGTAAGAGCTGGAAAGCTGCAAGAATATGTTATTTAGTAACTCTCTAAGGCAATCTTCCATTTCTTGCTCAATAATTCAAGCAGTGATTCCTCTTTCTTTCTATAAAGAAAAGTGCTTATGTTCAGAATAGTACATAACATCTCCTTCACAATCGGTATTAATGAGGCATGATAAAACTACAGATATATATCCTTTGTCACTTCCTTAACATCATGCAAATGTTACCTTTTCATTTGAAGCTTATTCTTAGCTTTACTCTTTATGCCAATATGCATGCATGTAGGGGCAAGAGCCCCTTTCGAATTCTTAAGCCCTCCACATCCCGCTTGACTTCAGTCGCAGATGTGTAGTGGGTTTTCCGCTTGGCCTTCAGTCGCAGACATTACGTACCCGTCACGCATGACTTCAGTCACAGACAGGCATTACGTACTTGTCCCGCTTGACCTTCGTCGCAGACATTGCGTACTTGTCCTGCTTGACTTCAGTCGCAAACGTTGCGTACTTGTCCCGCATGACATCGGTTATGGATTTTAAGAATTTTGATCCCGCTTATGTGTTCTTTGTGTGGAAAGCAATGCCACACGCACCTGCCCACATTGACACATAAGTGCATGTCTTCACCTATTTTTGCAGGACAACACGCGCCTATCCGCTATCTCGCGGTTTTACTAAGCGGCCTGTGCAGGTTGTATAATTAATTACACAAGCCGCCCGGTTTCATATTCCGGCTTAAGTTTTTTAGCTTTCCTGTTCCTACCTGCTGGATTATCATTAATATATTTGGGAACTCGGCCGACTTACGTCCGCCTATCCGCTATTCAGTATCTTATTTGGCTCAAATATATCAATTGCCGGTTTGTTATTCATAGGGAAAGGAAGTCGTCCGACCTGCGTCTGGCACTTAATTCCTGGCTTTGATCTGCCGACTTATGGTATTAATTATATTAGCTAACCAGCGAACTGTCGTCACAAAAATTCCCGGCTTCCATATGCCTATATCGGCCTTGTATTATCGGAAGCCGAAGCTTGTTTCTCTATTCTTGTTCCTTTAATCAAATGGGCAATTCGTTTCAGAGTTCGACCTAGCCGCAATCTAATATTTCAATGTTACGGGTGTCTGCCGACTGCGACAGGTGGCCGCGCGGCTTAGCGGTCACAGGTTATGTATGAGCAAGCCGCGGCAATTCAGCTCTTCCAGCAGATAACGTTGAATAATTCATCAAGGAAAATTGCGGTTTAAGTTATTAGCCGCTCGGCTTATTGTTGACGTGCACTCCAGGAATAAACCGCAGGGAAATATTATCTCTCTTGCGGATAGCTTTGTTGAAGTCGCAGCGCAAACTCAGCCGGTTTACATACTTATGTTTTAAAATCGGAAGCTAAACTGAGACCGCGCGGACTTAGTCAAGTAAGAAAAGTGAGATATAACAAAGAGAAAGGTAAAAATGCCTTCATTTCCATTTCATTAAGTATTACAAAGTCTTAATCGCGCGGTTACAAAAACAATACCGCCGATTTCAAAAAAGTTCAAAATACAAAAACAAGTTATAGATTTTCTAATCGCCCGGTTTGAGCTTCTTAGTCGCAGGAGAATCCAAATCACTGCCATCGCCAATGTCGACGGATGATAGAGAGTATCCGCTGCTAGTTGCGGAGCTCGCTGAACCACCAGAAGTTGTCGAGTCTGGCCGCGCGGTCTCCGATTCTTGGCCGCCGGACTCAGGCGATGTGCGTGGACTCCGGCTTCCCTGGCCGACCTCTTCCACCGCGTCTCCGACCACCTCGCCGACTTCTTCCCCTACCTTGGCCTTGCCCTTGATCGACCTATAGATGTCGGCCACCTGCTCTTTCAGGGAGGGGTAGATGTCGGCACATGTAAAGTCGGTGAAGCCGGTGGCCAAGCCGCCAAGGTCCCGGAGGCGGTTAAGCGCTCCATCAATCCCTTGGACGAGTTGGGGGAAGACTTGGTCTTGGAAGATGGGATTGGCCGGGTTATACATTTCCTGCAAAGCAAAAGTAAAGGTAAGGTCGCGCGGTTACATAATGCTAACCGCACGAGTATTGGTAATGACTTACCGCCTCCTTTTCCTTAAGTCGCTTGTTCTCTTCTGTTGTTCGCCTAACTGTGTCTTCAGGCCGCTGTTCTCCTTCATCAGTTGCTTGTAGGCAAGGCCCATGAAGTGACTTGCCACGAAGCTCCTCGCGCCGACCTGCACGGCTAGCCGCGGCAGGTCGTCTGGAGGAACTCGTCGCATAGCTCTCAAGTTGCGCTTGCCATACAGTGCGCCGCCAACCGCGCTGGCGTGGCGGCTTACTTCTTCTGCTCCCCAGTAGGGGAGGGCGGTGGAGATCGTCACCGACTTGCCGTCCGGACTCCACCGCAAGGCCGGATCGCCGTGGACATCCTTCAAGCTGCTGCCGGTTCCTTGCAGAATGAACTCTCCAGAGGAGTCCGACTCCTCCTCCTCCGCAACCCGCGCCGGCTTGGCACGCCTCGCTCTCTTCTCCCTTTGAGTGAGAGTCAAGCCGCCAGGAGTTTGCGGCTTGTTCAGCGGGACCGCCACAACAGCTGCAAAGATAGAGGCAAAGTTAGTTTCCAGTCCGTGCGGCTAAGATATCAGGTCGGCCGGTTTGGAGCTTACTGTCTTCCGCCTCAATTCCAACTAGAGACGGCAACAGCGGGATGTAGTGGTTTACATCAAGCCGCTCGCCTTTGAAGAAGTCGTAGATCTCCTTCTCGACGCCGTCCAAGCCGCTGCTGCCAAAGGCGGCCTCTTCGCGGATCTGGGGGTCGACTGGCAGCAACCCCAGGTTTCCCTCGAAGATGAGAAACCGCTCCGGCCAGTTCGCGATCTTGTTGGCCAAGTTGACTATCTTCAGCCCTCTGCAGCCAAAGTAGAGGTGCCCCCGGAAGATCTTCGTCCCGGAGTCCGGGATAGACCGCACCGAAAAGAACTCTCGGAAGAGCCTCATAGAGAAGCGGACTCTTTCCGACCTGAGGTAGGAGATGAAGCTGTAGATGGCGGCTATCGAGTTTGGGGGAAGTTGTCCGGGCACAACTCCGTAGTGGTCGAAGACCGCTACGGCCTCCAGCATGACCGGGAAGCTGAAGCCGCAGCCGAAGTGGTCGATGGGGACTGCGATCTGATTTGTATTGGAGGAGTTGATCCGCTCATCCTGTCGGGGAAGCCGCGCGATCAGCGGACTTCCTTGCATGTGTTTCTCGACAAAGTCATCCAGCTCGGCTTTTGTAAGCCGACATTCTTTGTGGTCAGCTGAGTGGAAAGCGGAGGCCGCGTCTGTCCTAACCGCAGTGGCCTTGTCAGACCGCGACAACTTGGACTTAGCTCGCATCCTTCTTGATTTGTGATGAAATCTACGGGATCTGCTCCATTTATAGAAAATCCGTGAAGCTACAGTGCCCAACGTCAAATCGCGGCTAGTCGTCATGCCGCGCGGCTTAAGTCCGCTGGAAGTGCAGATCAGCTTAGTGACCAAGCCGTCGTTTAGCCCATCAGTCCGCACGGCTATTTCCCTACACTTAGAAAAATTTTATGGCGTATCATGTGGATATCAAGTATTCAAGCCGGCGCTCTGTTCGCCAGACCGCGCGACTACTATCCTAATCTTTAAATTTCTCAGAACAAAGCAGCAGACATGTGGATTATAAATTCAAACCGCATAAGCCGCATTCAGTTCGCAGCATAATAAAATACAACAGTTTACAGCAATCAAATTGTCCAACATCCAGAGAAAAAATATACATTACAACATATTATTCGAATGTCCACGCGGCTTAGTTCTCTCAAGTCGCTCAGGATCGTTTGTCGTCTTCCGGCCTATCTCGTCCTATGTGCGCGACCTGCTCACCGGTCTGCACAATCGCAACGTACACCTGGCTAACCAGATTGTGAAGCGCGTGCAGAGACCGATGAACTCGCGCAGCGTCGCGCTCTACTCTCGCAAACGGTAACATGGGAATCGCCTGGACCCCGAGCCCGCTTGGAACTGCGACCTGGTTAGGCGCTGCGGCCACCGGCGGATGCGAACTCTCGCCAGAGGTCGGGCGGCTACTTCCCGGCAACTCTGCAGGAGTTGGTAGTACAGGCCGCTGTTCTCTGCCGGTCTCCGCCGGCAGGTCTTAGTTCTCGCCGCCTTCAGCATGTGCGATCTCTTCTCTGTCTCCTTCCAGCCGCGCGGCCATCGGCAAATACTTCTCCGTCCTTTCCTGCTTCAGGGCGACCTGCATCTCAGCAATCTTCGCCTCAGCGGTTTCCATCGCGGTTTGGAGCCTGGCGGTCTCTTCCTTCCTCGCGGTTTGGAGCCTGGCAGTCTCTTGTTCCATCGCAGTCTTCATCCTCGCGGTCTCCTGCTCAAGCGCAGTTTGCAACCTTGCGGTCTCTCGCTCCAGGGTGGTTTGCAGCTCTTGGATCCTTTTTTCCGCGGCCTCCTGGGCAACCCGCTGTTGTTCGTCTTTAATCCGCAGGGTTTCGGTGGCCGCGTCCAAAGCCGCCTGCAGCGTGCCGACGTCCTTCTGGAAGTCGGCCATCTCCTTCTCGCGAACACTTGGAGGCGGAGGCGGTGGCAGCATAGACAAAAATGACGTCAAGTCGCCCGGTTTCATCGCGGTCTATGGTACACCTGTAGAAGAAAAACCGCAGTCAGGTTCAGCCGGATTGTTGCAACCTTCTAGTAAGGAAATCGGTAGGATAAGACCGCCGGTTTGATGTTTATCTCCTCCAGAGGCCGCGGTATGGATTTTAATCACTGGCCGCCTGAGCCGCTCAGGATCTATCCTCTTCAACTTTTCTTTCCATAGCCGCTCGGTTTCCTTAGCTCGGCTTTTCAGTTGAGCCATGGTCAGGAAAAAGCTGGCCGGCGGATTTAATATAATATTCGCCCCCTTCTTCCTTGACCGCGACTTGTAGAATTTAATAATTCGCCTAACGTCCCGGTGTTTACCTTGCAGCAATGGAAGTGCGGTCACCACCGGTTTATCGGCGATTAGCTTCTTCATCTCCTCCATCTTCTCGCGAAGCTTCAGTTTCTCGGCTCCTTCAGAAGCCGCAGAAGCCGGTTCGCCAGGCTTCTCCCCAATAACCTGGATGTCCAGGCGGTCAACCTCCTCAGAGGCCGCTGGTGTCGACAATAGCGTGTCTTGCTGCTGGAGAGTCTCCATGCCCTTCAGGAGCTCGCTCAGCGAATCGCTAACCGTAGGTGTACCCTCCAGTTTGCTCGGTTTGTAATCTGGTGGGGGCGGGTTCTCGGGTACCTCCTTCTCGTGCGGCCTGTGTTGCAGACTGTCCGCGCCGGTCTTTTCGGAAATGTTCTGGTTTCTGGCATGCAGCTTCCTCATCTTTCTCTTCATCCTTTCTTCATGGGTTTCGCTCCTTTCTTTCCGCCGTTTCAGGGAGCCGAACACCTTTTCAGTCCGCTTGTGCTGTTCAACAAAAGTCCGCTCGGGTTCCTGCGCCTTCTCCGGCTCGTTGTCATCCACAACGATTAAATCGGCCTTGCCCGGCAATTCGGACGGTTTCCCAGATTCAACACTCTTCTCCTCCGTCCCACCGATTTTTAGGAGTGGTTCTCCTGATGGAGAGAAAGTCAGGTCGAAGGATTTGGCAATTCCGGTTTGCAGTGGAGCAGCCTTCGAAACCGCTTTGGGATCTACTGCGGCCTGCGATGGTCCGCCGACGATCTCTGTCGGCCTCTTTTCAGCTCCAGAAGCCGCTGATGTCTCCGGCTTCCCAGTCTTCTTGGCAGCCTGACGGGCAGAATCATTCGAGTTCTCGCTCCGGCTCTGTTTCGTTTCTGGCGGTTTCTTGTTGCGGGCTAACATTGATGACATCACATCCATCGCTAGAGAAATCGCGTCGGCTTGCAAAATTCTGACCGCAAGTGGCGGGTAGCGACCCGTGGCTTGGCAGGAATCCTGAAGAATGTCAAGGGTCAGGGGATTTTATAGACGACGATGAAGCAGTCGCGGTCTCCGGCTTAGTTCTACATTTTCGAAGTTTTTTGGAAACTTAAAAATATGCGGGGATTATGATAAGCCCGGAATCCGCGACCTGCCCGCGCAGTTTTCCAGACCGGGCGGTCTGAGTATTCAAGCCGCCAAGCCTCCCAAGCCGGACGGTCTCAATATCAGGCCGCTGCCAACGCCGACCTAGCTCAGCGACAAGGCCCACGGACCCAGCCGTCAGCTCGCCAGGAGGAATCCGCCAGGCCGCGCGGCTTCCCTCCTTTCTTGTTTCTTTCTCTTTTGCTTCCCCTCACCTCTGCCCGGTTCTCCTGTACCCCGGGCAGCCGGTAATTTTAGCCCTGCCCGTTTGGGCAGGCCCCCGAGCCTATAAATAGGGGGAGGGTGCACTCCCCAAGACACGCTGACTGGGATCCAGGAGCTCGCCTGTTAAGAGCTACGGTCTCAAGTCTAGTGTATTGCGGCTTGTAGCCCGGCCGGCTTCCTCTTTTACTCGTTGTAACTGTTTCTCATTTTGAAGTAAAGGAAAGCCCGCCGCAAGAGTGGCATTTAAGCCGCGGCGGGCGAACTCTGCTGTTGCCGCTGCCAGCGGCCCCCTTTTCCGGTCCTTTAGCCGCGACCGCTAGTAACCGATTGGTCGACAGTCTTCTCCTTTCCTCCCCTATTCCCCGGTGTTCGAACCGTTAGCTGGTGGTTCCCGACTCCCTGTCCGTTTCCGTGCATCAACAGAACCCTTGCAGGAACATTCACTAGTTGAAGACTTGAACAAGTTACAGGTTACTCAAGGGGATGAAAGCAGTGAAGATGAAGAAAATGCTCAACATATTGAAGAACAACTTGAAGAGCCAGTTGTTGTACCACAAGAGGAAACAACAACACAGGTTGGTGAACAATCAACACCCCCTGTTGATTTAGTAACATCAAGAGACCATCCAATTTCCCAAATAATTAGAGACATCTCAGCTAGTGTGCAAACCAGAAATCAGGTCAATCAAAACTTGTTGCACACCTGTTTCCTATCTCAAATTGAACCTCAGTACATTCAAGATGCAGAGCAAGATCCACACTGGATCATTGCAATGCAAGAAGAGTTGCATCAATTTGAGAGGAACAAAGTATGGGAACTAGTGCCAAAGCCTAAGGATCACTCCATTGTTGGAACAAGTGGGTATTCAGAAACAAACTGGATGATCAAGGAGTAATTATAAGGAACAAGGCAAGGCTAGATGCTCAGGGATACTCTCAAGAAGAAGGAATAGACTACGACCAGACTTTTGCACCAGTTGCAAGATTGGAAGCCATCATAATATTCTTAGCCTATGCAGCACATAAAGGCTTCAAGGTATATCAGATGTATGTCAAAAGTGCATTTCTAAATGGAGATATCAAAGAGGAAGTATATGTCAGACAACCTCCAGGTTTTATCTCTCCAACTTATCTTGATTATGTTTTTAGATTGAACAAAGCATTATATGGTTTCAAGCAAGCTCCTAGAGCATGGTATGAGACTCTAGCATGCTTTCTCTTGGAAAATGGATTTATAAGGGGTAGAGTAGACCAACTCTTTTCATTAGAACCCATAAGTCTCATACCCTACTAGTACAGATTTATGTAGACGATATTATTTTTGGTTCTACTGACTCCAAATTGTGCAGAAGGTTTTCCAACCTAATGCATTCTAAATTTGAGATGAGTAGCATGGGTGAGTTATCCTTCTTCCTAGGATTACAAGTCAAACAGCATGCTGAAGGCATCTTTATTTCTCAAACCAAATATGCAAATGAATTGGTTAAGAAATTTGGCATGTCTGAAGCATCTAGTATGAAAACACCCATGCCTACTAATGCTGTATTGGATGCTGATGAACATGGGAAACCTATTGATCAGACAATATATAGAGCAATGATTGGCTCTTTACTGTACCTTACAGCTAGTAGAACAGATATAATGTTTGCTACATGTATATGTGCTAGGTTCCAAGTAAGCCCTAGAGAGTCACACCTAACACTAGTAAAGAGGATTCTCAGGTATGTTAAAAGTTGTCCAAATCTAGGTCTCTGGTATCCAAAAGATTCAGCATTTGATTTAACTGAATTTTCTGATGCTGATTATGCTGGATGCAGAATTGACAGGAAAAGCACCAGTGGAACTTATCAGTTCCTTGGTGACAGACTTGTCTCTTGGTTTTGTAAGAAACAAACTTCTGTGTCAACTTCAACTTCTGAAGCTGAATATATGGCTGCAGGCAGTTGTTGTTCACAAATCTTGTGGATTCAAAACCAAATCCTACACTATGACTACAACTTAGAGAAGTCTAAAATCTTTTGTGATAACACCAGTGCTATTTCTATAGCTCAAAATCCAGTCCTCCATAGTAGGACAAAACACATAGAGATTAGGCATCATTTCTTAAGGGATAATGTTGAAAAGAATAAAATTGAACTACAATATATCCCAACTGATTTACAAAGGGGAGATATTTTCACCAAGCCCTTGGATGAAAAGAAACACACCTTCTTCCTAAATCAGTTAGGAATGTTAGATGAAGGAAGTCTTAAATAATATCCAAGATTTTGAAAGCTTAAAAATTGACCAAGACTAGGCAAACATCTGGATTTTTTTCTTAGTGTCTAGAGTTTTTCTGATCTCCGAACTGCGCTCGACGATTTTCCCCCAGATCGTCGAACGGAGATCGACGATTTCTGAAATCGTCGACCTGAGTTCAGCGTCTCTCAGATAGTATGAACTATCTCTTCCGGTCAACGATCGTCGAACGACGCTCGACGATCTTGTTCTTTGAACGATCGTCGAACAGAGCTCGACGCTCTATAATATCGTCGAACGGAGATCGACGATGTTGAAGACTCTTCAGATTCCTTTAGAAGCCTCGATCGTCGAACTGAGTTCAACGATCTTTCCAATTCTGTGTTGAACCCTAATATAAAATTCATTTTTCGCCGTCGTTCTCCTTTGCGCTTTCGATTTCTCTGCAAGAACTTTCTTTCCCTCCAAATAGTTCTGCACTTGGTCGTTTTGTTTGTTGAATTTTTTGCAGGTACCCATGGCTGTGTCTGTTGCTGTTCTCGCCGCCATGAAGTTTGATGTTGGCTTCGACATAGACATGGACTCCTTCAGCACAACCAACCAGGTCTTTCAGGATATTTTGGGGTTATTCAAAGAGCAAAACCTGACTGCAATTATGACCACAAGGATCAAGCTTGGATCTGATGAGATTAAGGAATGGGTCTACACTGCCCACAATCAAGACAACTCCACCATTGTTGGATCAATCTCTAGCACACAGGTAACTCTAACCCCAACAATTTTATCAGAGGTTTTTGGGTTAAGAACTGGTGGAGATACTGCTGACTTGTCTGGAGAAGAGTATACTGAGCTGCTGCCAGAATGGGCCATTCTGAGGCCAACCCTAGCAAGCTCTTGAAAAAGAACCTTTCTGTGGAATACAGATTCCTGACAGATGTAGTTGGGAAAGTGCTACTGGCTAAGCACTCTGCTCATGATACAATCTCAAGGTATCAGCTCTGCCTCATGGGAGCCCTAGTAGACAGGAAGAATTTGAATTGGGGTACAAGGCCAGACATTGCTTATGCTATTGGCCGAGTAAGTCAGTTTATGGCTGAACCAAGGAAGTCTCATTTGGTAGCAGCAAAGAACATTCTGAAGTATGTCAAGTCAACTTCTGATATGGGACTCCTCTACAGTAGAGATGCAGACTTTGCTTTGCTTGGATACATGAATGTTGACTATGGTGGTGACTCGGATGATCGGAGGTCAACTTCGGGTTATGTTTTCACTTATGGTTCAAATTGTATTTCGTGGTGTAGCAAGAAGCAGGATTCAGTGTCTGTGTCTACTACAAAAACTGAGTATAAGGCTTCAGCCATGCCTGCTTGGGAAGCCATCTGGTTAAGAAGGCTTGTAGAGGATGTTCATGGAGAATTGCAAGGCCCTACTTTACTCTGGGTTGACAATAAGAGTGCTCTTAAACTGGTAAACAATCCAGTGTGTCACGCAAGGACTAAGCATATTGAGATCGAGCACCACTTCATAAGGGAGAATGTGTTGGAGGGATCTCTTCTAGTCGGGCATGTTCAGAGTGAAGATAATCTTGCTGACATCTTCATGAAGCTGCTGTCAAAGGAGCCTTTTCGGCGGTTACGTAGCTTGCTAGGCTTGATCTCCGCTTCTCACTTCAAGGGGGAGTGTTGAAATTTGTGAAGTTGAAGTGGGTGATGGACAGGCCAGGTGGTCTAAGCGGCCTGTGCAGACTGAGTCCGCGGCCTGGGCGGAGTCCTGGTGCGGCCTGGTTACCTTGGCTGGCTTGGCTGTTGAAGAGAAACTTGTGCGGCCTGAGCGGTCTGAGTCCGTGGCCTGGGCGGACTGCGGGTTGCGGCCTGGGTGTTGGCTATCTTGTTGGATTGGCTATTGAGGAGCGGCTAGTGCGGCCTGATATACGGCTTGATCGGTCTGTTGTGCGGCTTGGTTGGACTATGGACAAGGATGTCGGGCCTGGCGAAACGGACTGAGCGTACTGTAGTTTGCGGACTGTAGGCAGTGCTCTGTTCAGCGGCCATATGCATTGTAAGCTTATGTGAACCGGCAGATTGGGTGCCCTATCCACGGGAGGCTTGCGGACTGGCGTGTCTATGGTGTTCGCTGTGGCGGACTGGACTTAGAGTTTGGCTGTTGCCCTTGCCGAGCTCTTGTGTTACAACAGGTGCTAACTTCTATGGAGAACTGCACAGATTGGTGTCGGAGTCCGGCAGTTGGTCGTTTGTTTGGGCAATTGTGCGAGTAGTTTTTGGTGATCTGCTTATCTTGGTGGAAATGACGATCTGTGTACCTTGGTGGTATTGGCGAGCTGCTCACCTTGGTGGAATTAGCGATCTGCTTTGGGTGTTTGCGGACTGGGCCTTGTCTGCCGAGTTCGCGCTAGGCCTTTGGTGATTTACTGGACTTGGTCACATTATGTGACAAGTCCAGTGTGTCCGCAGTATCTGCCAAGTCTGTTGTTGATCGGGCGGACTGCCTTTGGTCGTGGACTTGTGGCAGATGCAGGCTTTTCCCTTGTGCTGTGCTGACTGCTTCACGTATGTGCGAACTATCATTAAAGGAGTTGTGGTTGTCCATGCGATGATGTGTGCGGACTGTGCAGACTGTACCTTGTTCGCATAGTGTGGGCGGTATGGTTCAAGGCCGCCTGATACTGAACATCGGTGCCTTGCTTTTGGCGGTTTTCTTGGAATCCGACTAAGTCTTTGCGGACTCAGTGGACGAATGTTTTGCAAGTGCACGGGCTGGGGTGGTGATTATATGCTCTAGGGTGGTGACCACACTCCTTACCTCGCCTATAAATAGAACCCCCCAGCATGTCTACAGTAACAGAGTGAACAGTAACTCGGGCTTGGGCAAGTGTTGCGGTCTGCGATTTCTGTCCGCACGGGTTAAGAAGTGCTGATGGTTTGCTGTGTGCAGGTCGCGCGGCTAACTTCAAGGAGCTAGGATTAGGGCATTGAAGTGTGCGGTCTCTGCGGTCTCAGCTGGTCGCTTCTGCGGCTTTTCAGTTTTCTGCTTCAGCTTGATCAAGTTCCAATAACCTGTCCGTCGGTCTCAGGCGGGTAGGCGGTCTGTTCCTCAGTTCTTCAGCAGACAGCGAATAACGGTGTGTCCGCATGACCTCGCTCTCTCTGCGGACTCTGTGTGCTATTCAACTTGTAGCAGTTGCAGCTCGGGCGGCTTCGACAACATTGGCGGACTAGGCGGTTTCGGCGGTCTCCAGTGCTGTCCGCCCGGCTTGTTTTTGTTCTTTCTGTTTGTATCTTGTGTACTAGCGAAATCATGTCTCGCTACGTATACCTCGCCTTGTAAAGAAGTGTGTATGAATATATGACCTCCTTGTTCTTCCATTTGTGGTTGGTGTTTAACTTGCTCCTTGTGTTTCCGTATGATCAAATTGTGAAGTGGGTAGTTCTGAGAATATTAATTTGGCTTTAGGCTATCCTGCTAACCACTTTGAGACAATTGAACAATGTTTGACTAAATAATTACAGGTATAGGTGGTTTAACGTATATACAAGCCGATCAAGCCGCGCGGTCAGATGCATAGGCTAACCGCCCGACAACCACCATAAGGAGAGAACAAGCCGCCACGGGAGTCCGCCAGATCGCCCGGTCTCCAAGTCACCTGAGACAAACCGGCAGACCGCCAGAACACCAACAACAATAATACTGCTATCAACTTGCTGGAGAGAAGCCGACAGATCGCGCGGTCTGTAATTCGTTATAGTCAGACCGCGCGGTCTCTATTATGCAACATGTTATATTAACGCGTCATAAGTATGGCTCATGTTGCAATGGTGTTTGTGGTCATTTGACCTGAAGTCACAGCTTTCATTGACTGAGGAACAGCATGCTTTGATACAATCAAAAGTCAAGTCTTTAGAAAGTCGGATTATAAAGGTGGTCGTTGGGTATGTTACGAATCATTTGGGTGTTTGCATTTGAGCAGAGATGGGATTTGTCCTCCTATATGACATGAGTTGCATCCATGGGGCCCCTTGATGGAATTAGACTGAAAAGTGCATATGCATGCTTGGTTGAGTCAATATATGATATTGCACTCACCAATTATCTACAAATCCATGATAAAATATTCTCTGAATATTACCGTTGGACGGTACATTAATCACGGCATTCATCAGAATTATTGTTTTCCATTTTTCCAAGGGACAGTTGGTTAAAGGAATCAATGCAGTTTATTTTCAAGGACCTCCAGCATTGATTGTCAGAGAAGGATTCAAATTTCGAATGGAAATTCCCTCAAGAAATACAAAAGAGATTTTTTCCTCTTTCTAGAGAGCATGCTAGACACAAGAAAGCAAGAACAATCAGAGTACCAGAGAAATCACAGAGACAGCATACACAGACACAGAGATTTTCAATTAGTATATCTTCAACAGCTACTCTGATCCTTTCACAAAAGCTCTGATACATAAAGAAGATCTGCTCTCAGAAGAAGAAGAACATCATATAAAATCAAGAGTCTTCTTACTTAACACTTCAGGTTTTCCAAGGACAACAACTGTCAAATCTGGTAAGAAGATCCTGCAGATAAAGGCTAAAAGCTTGAAGGCCTATCACTCTGCAGCAAGGCTTCCATAATTCCCTGAACCACTCAATATCTCAGGTGGATCCATTTGCTACCATCAATAATCCACAAGTCTTCTCTCTGATTGTTGATAGAGAAGACATAATCAACTCTCTCACCCCCACTGTGTAAAGGGTTGTCATCTCCCTTCAAAGGTGATTCCTAGTTACAAGTCACCTGATCAAAAGACTTGGGGATTTGGTTTTTGAGCACCTGATCAAAAGCTCATTGGTGTAAGGCACCTGATCAAAAACCTGAGTGGATTCCTACCAGGGTGGTAGAAGAGTGGATGTACCCAGGTTGGGGAACCACAATAAATTTCTTGTGTCGTCTGGTTGCCTCTTTCTTTTTTTTTCTTGTTGTGGATGTGATTGGTAGTCAGTTGTTGCTGTGCTTTATCTTTTAATCTATTTCTTACAGCACTAGGACTAATCTACATTATCCAGCAGAGAATTTTATAAAACTCTAAATACTCTATTCAACCCCCCCCCCCCCCTCTAGAGTATTCCTGATCTAACAGCTCACTTTCAGAATGGGTTGTAGGAAATCATTATTTCTTTTTCTCTCTTTCTATTCCTTGCCTCCTGAGTTCTGGAGTAGAGAACTTTGGGGTGGTGCTATGGTTTGGGTGAAAGTTGTTGAGCTGTTGGCGGAGATCTTGTGGCTGGAATCTAGAGCCGAAGCTAGAATCACAAAGGGGTAAGTGAGGTAATGATTTCCGTTCGCGTAGAAAAGCTTTGTCTTGACTCCGAAGAAAACTACAAGGGTAATGATCTTCCTCCTTGGACATGTGAAGTCCTTATTTTGGCATACGCATGGATTTTCCCCATCAAAAGGTGGAATGTTGAGGGATTTTCGTTGGGTTGATTCGTGAAATCCCCAAGAAGCCTTGCATATAGATCTAGAAATGTGTAGTACGAAATATGCATACTGTATGAAGCCCATCTAGACAGGTTGGTCTGGATTGATGATGATTTATTTTGTGCACCGGAGAAGACTACGCATATAAACGAGTGTTGTTGGAGTCGATGGGTTGTGCCTGTGAAGTGGAGTAGCAGGAAGTACTAGTGTGGAAATCCAGGAAAATACCCTCTAAGTGCATATGTTGAATGCTACGAAAGTCCAGTGTTTCTGACACTACAGGTAGCTCCAGGGTTTTCTAGATAGTTGGTCCAGATATGGTTTGGGCTGGGTACAGAAAGAGAGTTCTATCGCTAACGCCAGGCGATAGTGGTTGTTGATGGTGATAGCTCCTAACTAACCTGTGATTGTGAAGCCTGTCCTTCGGGGACGTTGTGTCTATTGTGAGATATGCGCTCTTAAAGGCTGGTGAGCCGAACGGACAAGGGGATGCCGACCCGCGTCAGTCTAGAAATTGAACTGGCGATTTAGGCAACGGGCAAGGGCTGAACTGTATCCGCGTGATGGTTGTCTAACTTGAGTGCCTAAGTGAATGGATTCGTTAGGATCACATCATGAGTGTCTTGGGCTATTCGCCATCAAGACTAAAGTCTCCGGCCGTGGGCCGTCGAGCTTGAAAGCTCAAGTTTTACCATTGGGTTTGAGACCTAAGAATAGTGGTGGGACCCTAGTTTTCCGGTACAGCGATAATGTGACCTGAGTGCATGGAGCGTCGGGCCATGTGGTCAATGTTTGTGATATATTGATGGTCCGTGAGTGCACATCTTGTGATATATCTTCTTGTGAAATGTTATGTCTACAGGGAAAGAATACCGCTTCCCCGGGAACGGTGTAGGGTCGTTATAAATTTGTCAGCTGAATGCTGACCGTTGCTTTGTTTGCCACCGTTGTAGTGGATTGTCCCCATGCCGGTACTGGAGAGCCGGGCGAAAAATAGTGGGTTGATCCCTTGTAGCTACTATTGATCCTATGCAGGCCCTCGAAGGACAATTAAAGAAATGTTTTGCTATTTTCATGTGTGGTCGGCCTGCGTGCCGATATATGTAATCCATACTAGTGAATAAAACATATAAGGCCTTAAGGCCAAATATTTTGTGTATTTGTAGACATTCCTTTGATATATATATATATATATATATATATATATATATATATATATATATATATATATATATATATATATATATATATATATATATATATATATATATTGATGGTTCATATATATAGTGGACATTCATGGTTATTGTGTTCAATCTTAATCCCCTAATGATTTCGCTAGAATAATCTGAGTTAGGATGCGTGTTGTAGTATTTGATATTGACATGTTACCCTGCCGTCTGTTGGTACAATATTGTGTGGGGCCCCGGCCAACCTTCTATTATATGTCATGTAACGGATGGAGGTGTTACACATCTCTCCTAGAATATTTCTAGGCTGAGGCAGTAAACACTGCATATCATGTCCTCAACAGAGCCTCTATCACCAAGTGCCATAAGAGAACACCCTATGAGATCTTGAAAGGCAAAAAACCAAACATGAGCCATCTCAGAATCTTTGGTCGTAAATTCTATGTGCTTTATAATGGAAAGTCCTATATAACTAAGTTTGCTGCCAAGTCCTTTGATGATATTTTTGTTGGTTATAGCAACCATAGCAATGCTTATAGGATCTACAACTTGAAAAGCCAAGTTTTAGAAGAGTCTGTACATGTAGTGTTTGATAAGTCTTCCATGATTTACAGTAAGCTACCAAGCTCCTCTTCTAGTACTACAGATACAGAAATGTTGGTGGAAAAGCTATCCATCAAAGATGCAGCTCCAATGATACAAGATGACATGGATATTCCAGAAGTTCCACCAGACACACTTGGAGCAAATGAAGATCAGCAAGGAGCTATTCCTGAAGCTGTTGCTGAAAGAAAATTGCCTCCTACAATCAAACATTTGAGAGACCATCCTGCACACCAAATCATTGGTGAAGCTAGCCAAGGCATAGTAACCAGAAGCAAGAATTTGAATACAACTATGTATGCCAGTTTCCTGTTACAGGTGGAGCCAAAGAAGTTTGAAGAAGCCAACATAGATCAATTTTGGATATTGGATATGCAAGAGGAACTTAACCAATTCAAAAGATGCAAGGTCTGGAAGCTAGTTCTCAGACTATAAGGACATAATGTCATTTGAGTCAAGTCGATCTACAAGAATAAGATTGATGAAAATGGCATTATAATCAACACCAAAGCAAGGTTAGTGGCCAAGGGGTACATGCAAGAAGATGGTATTGATTTTGGTAAAACTTTTGCCCCCGTAGCAAGAATGGAGGCTATCAGAATGTTCCTTGCATATGCTGCTCACAAGGGAATCAAAGTCTACCAGATGGATATAAAGTCAACCTTCCTAAATGGTGACTTAAGAGAAGAAGTCTCTGTTGAGCATACTCCAGGTATTGTTATTCCTAACTCTGCTAATTCTATTTATAGACTTATGAAAGCACTATGTGGGCTAAAACAAGCCCCTAGAGAATAGTATGAAACCTTGTCCAGGTTCCTTATTGAGAACAAATTATCAAGGGGAAAGATAAACAAGACCTTATTCTTAAGGAAATCTGAGGGTAAGATCATTCTAGTCTAGATCTATGTAGATGATATCATCTTTGGATCTACTGATGACAACCTCTGTAGGAAGTTTCTAAACTTATACAGGGGAAGTTTGAAATGAGTAGTATGGGTGAACCTAAGTTCTGCTTGGGTCTCCAAGTAAGATAGACTGATGATGGCTTGTCCATATCCCAGTCTAAGTTCACTAGAGAGTTAATAAAAAAATTTGGCATGGAGAATTCTTCCACCATAAGAACTCCCATGAGGTCAAATATGGATATATGCAAGGATGAAGCATGGAAGCCTATTGATGAGACCTTATATAGAGGGATAATTGGCTCCATTCTTTATCTTACTGTAAGTAGGCTAGACAACATGTTTGCTAAATATGTTTGTGCTAGGTATCAGGCTTACCCTAAAAAATCTCACTACTTTGCTGTAAAGAGAATTTGGAGATATCTTAAGGGCACACCAGATCTTGGCCTATGGTACCCTAGGAATGGGGAGTTTGAACTAACAGGCTACTCAGATGCAGATTTTGAGGCTACAAAGAGGACATGAGGAGCACTTCGGGCACATGTCAACTCTTGGGTGGAAGACTAGTGTCTTGGAGCAGCAAGAAGCAAACCAGTATTGCAATCTCAATTGCAGAGTTTGAGTACATCTCAGTAGGTAGTTGCTGTGTTCAGTTGTTGTAGATCCAGCATCAGCTCCAGGACTACAACATTCAGATAAGTAGAAGCTCCCTATTTTGTGATTCTACTAGTGCTATATAAATTGCTAGGAATCATGTTTCTCACAATAGGACTACGCATATTGAGGTAAGGTACCATTTCAATAGGGAACATGTGGAATGTGAAGACATCACCCTTGGGTTTGTCTTAATAGATAAGAAAGTGGCTGACATTTTCACTAAGACATTAGATGAAGCAAAGTTTAACACCTTCAAGTTTGGGTTGGGTATGTTAAACCTAGTATAACTTCAGTTGCTCCTTAAATTAATGCAGGCTATATTATGTATTGCAGATGGAATTTCTCTTCAATAGATTAAAGAAATTTCAAGTGGTGTACCTTCAATGGTATCATGTTCAAGTGTTGTCCAGACTAGTGTAGACTAAACTGTCTACCAAGAATCATGTCAGTTGCTACTTCAGTTGAGGGGGAGCATGTCCAACACTACTCTAAGTACTCTCAAGATTTTCAAACTACTGGCTATGAGAAATCAACGAGGGGAGCAGAATATCCTCCCTGGCTATTTACAGAAGCCAAAAAGGGGGAGAGGAAAAGGATACAAGTGGTATCAAATTCATCAAGAGCAGGTAAAGTTCATACATGCAGGTTTTTTCATACATGCATCTATTAAGGGGGAGCAGGTATAGGTATGCCCTGCAGACAAGGAAGTTTACTATAACTTATCTTCTATCATATCTTTTACTACTGTATTACTGCAATTTGTTAGTGTATTCCATTGACTCAGATATTTGGTGGAGAGTTTTGACTTCTTCAAATAGGGGGAGATTGTTGGGTCTATTGCTCACAATATTCTAGATTTGAAGAAGTCAAATATGACAATGATCATACACAATGGTATATTTTATATATGCTCAAGTTCATACATGCAGGTTTGTCCTAGTAACAATGACGGGACACGTAACCTAAGTGGCGTAGTCAGGTAATCACTCACCTAAGGTGTGGATAGACAAAAATTTATCTAAGTACACAGGCATTGAGTGAAGGCTACTCACTCAATGCCAGATGACTTATAGCGCTGAGTGATGCTTATATAGTCAAAGCCAAAGTAATGGCAGGCTGGAAAAGTGGCTAAGTCCACATGCGTTGAGTGAAGTTTACTCACTCAACGGTTACAATAAAAGGATGTGAGACAGGGTAATGCAGTTGAAGCCTATGTAGAAATGAGCAGAAATGTGGCTAAGTCCAAAGGCATTGAGTGTAGCTCACTCACTCAATGCCATAGTTTTATAATCGCTGAGTATAGCTCAATCAGTCAATGGAATAGGAAAACTGTGAATATTTACCAAGTCTACAGGCGTTGAGTGAGGCAAGCTCACTCAACTCCATGTGATAATGCATTGAATAATTCTCAAAGGGAGTGTTCATTTTTTAGAAACAGAAATTTGGCTAAGTCCAAATGCATTGAGTATAGCTCACACACTCAACGCCAGATAACAGAAGTGTCTGTTAAGTATTTCGACGTTGAGTGGAGCTTACTCACTCAACGCCAAGTAGTAGTAAATCTGGACAAGGCAAAAAGCGTTGAGTGAGACATGCTCACTCAACTCTCTCAACGCCAAGCATGCAGAACCTACTGAAGAATATGCTAAGGCAAAAAGCGTTGAGTGGCGCTTGGTCACTCAACACTGTCAACACCTAGATAGACAGATTTTTGTCTAAGTATTTTGGCGCTGAGTGAGGCTTGCTCCCTCAATGCATATTCTACTGATGCTCACTTTTGGATAAGTACACAGGTGCTGACATTAGCGAAATCGACAAAGTCAACTGAGTTCAAATCAAGTACGGAGAAGCTACAGAACACGAGAAACTCTACTGAGAAGCTATTGTACGTATTCTTCCATTAAAGCAAGGTGCAGCTGGAAGCTGCAGGTGGGACCCACTGATCTCTAAGAGCCGTTGATGGGCGAACTATAAAAGGAAGAGATGAGCCAAGACGCAAAATAACCTTTTGGGCATTATCAATTTTAAAAGGTAGCAGCCAAACTTCACCTCCCTCGCCATTATCGCCGAGAAAGATCTTGAAGTCTTCCTATAGGAAAGAAAAGTTCAGAGAGCTGTTGCTTCTACATCTGCTATAGCATAATTAGAAATGTTTCTGATAGAGGAAGAAAGTAGATCCATCATTATCCAGTGGGCTCAGTTGGCTGATTGAAGAACACAAGTTCACCTTCTTCTTCAGCAAGATCAGAATCTTCATTCTGAGTTACTTACATCAAAATTTCTACCTGCTGTTGTGAAGTAAGATAGTGTTGAGATAACTCAGTCATAGCTTTTAACACATAGAAATTTCCTTGTGTCAAAATATTCAAATACTCATCTTTTTGTAGTATCCAACTAGATCTGAGTTTGTAGGGCTAATGGACCGAGGTAGGGCAAGATTACCTGAGTAGTAGGAGAGTGATGCATTCGAGTTGTAGGATCCAACTGGATCTAAGTTGTAGGTCCACTGGCATGAGGTTAGGGCAACTTGCCTAAGTTATAGGAGAGTGTAACTCTCTGAGGTATGATACCTTGGATCTGAGGTAGGGATGTCTGTTAACCCCTCAGTCCGCAGCATACTACAAGATTCCAAAGCCCCCCTTTCAGTAGGCGCGGACGCGATTTGTCAGTCCGCCCAATCCGGCAAGGTCCCCAATTGGACCATGGTACCCCAGCAGCGGACGCAAGGACCTGTCCGCTCAGTCCGCCAGCGCTTGAGGTATCAGGTTCTACAGCGGCGGACGCAATGTCTCATCCGCCCAGGCCGCCGCCCTCCAGCGGGCGCGCCCAGCAGCAGTGGAAGCTCTAGTCCGCGAGCCCAGTCCGCCCCTTCTGCGCGGACTGGCATGTTCTTTCTTTTTGCTTCCCGTCACCGCTGCCCGGTTCTCCTGTACCCCGGGCAGCCGGTTATTTTAGCCCTGCCCATTTGGGCAGGCCCCCTATCCTATAAATAGGGGGAGGTGGTGCACCCAAGGCACGCTGACTCGGACCCAGGAGCCTACTTGTTACAGGCTGCGGACTCGAATCCTGTGCCTTGCGGACTCCCCCTCGCTCTGCTCTTGTCCAGCTTTTCCTTTCACTTGTAACCAATTTCTTCTTCAATCAAGGGAAAGCCCGTCGCAAGAGAGGCATTCAGGCCGCGACGGGCGAAGTCTGTTGTTGCCATGGTTCACGGCCCTGCTTTTCTTCCTGCCCTCATCCGCTTAGTAGATCGCTACTCGCAGTCTTCCTTATTCCCCGGTGTTCGAACCGTTAGCTGGTGGTGCTTGACCCCTATGTGTTTTTGTGCATCAACAGTTAACACGCGACCTTCAGATCCGAGTAGTGTTTTGAAACCAGCGGACGAAGATGTCAGACCGCAGAGCTCGCTCCTCAGACCGCTCCAGCTCTTCAGAGGACTCTCTTTGGGACGCGATTGAGCAAGCTCACCTTGAGGCCGAGCAATCCCGCCAGCAGACTGACCAGCGTCTCGACGCAATCAGCAAAGCTTTGCTCGCGCTTGCCCAATGGCTTGCTCCTCAGGCCGCAGCGGGCCCAGCGGACTCGCTAGTCCGCGAGACCCCAGCTCGCCGAACTCCGCTTCGGCAGTCGTCAGCAACACCTCGGAACCCTGCTCAGTCCGCTGCCCCTCTGCGTCCTCAGGAGGAGCAGTTCGCTTTCAGAGAATTCTTCAGAGAAGCTGCCAGGGGCACTCCAGCCCGCCAGCTCCATTTTGCTGACCGCCAGTCCGCCGAGCCCGCGGACTCCCCGGCTCCAGTCCGCCCATTCTACCCCGCAGAGTTCGAAACCCCGTCTCCCTTTGTCGACCGAATCCGATGGGAATCGGCCCCGAGCAACTTCAGGGAGCCTCGCATCCCCTTCTATTCAGGAGCGACAGATCCAGTTTCTCATCTCCAGGCATTTGAGGGGGCAGTTGCTTTGAGATGCCTCTCAGATGCAATTAAGTGTAAACTGCTGGTCACCACTCTCGAAGGACAAGCGAGAGAGTGGTTCTACGAGCTGCCTTCGGGCACAATCTCTTCTTTTGCAGAGCTCCGTAGCCAGTTACTGCTGAGGTTTGCTACCTCAAGGAAGAGGAAGAATGGGCCAGCTGCCCTGTTTGAAATAAAGCAAAGGGATAATGAATCGGTGGCGCGATTCGTTGATCGTTTTCAAAGAGAGATCCAAGGGGTCAGGAATGTAAACCCCGATTATTATAAGGTCGCCTTGATCCATGGTCTCCGGGAGGGCCCTCTGAAGTTTAAAGCAACGACTAAGGCACCTGAGACTTATCAGGAGTTGATTGCCATGGTCAACCGTTTCATAAAAGGAGAAAATGCCAATCCGACTTATGTCTCATCCCTGACAGCTAAGGCTGAAGGAAGGGATGACTCCGCTTCTTCCTCTCGTGGCAAGCCCCCTCGCCCAGACTTCCAGCCTCCGTCTCAAAGAGGCAGAAACTTCTGCAACAAGAAACCTTTCCAAGGCCATCAACAGTTTCGTGAGCAGAGACTGTCGTTGGCCGCCACTCCCGTCGTTCCATTGCAAGCTCTACCCATCCTCCAACAAGCAGCCTTGCCTGCTCCGATCCAATTTGATGAAAGCCCTATGGAGGACGCTGCAGATCTAGACCTTGACGAAGTCATCCAGATCTTGCAAAGAAGATCAGAAGAAAAGAGGCAAGAGCCTCAGAAAATGTGGAAACCAAGAAATAGCGCACAATATTGCCAGTTCCACAAAGAAAAGGGCCATCTGACTGAGGACTGCAAGGCCCTTCGTGCGCTGATAGAGAAGTTGCTTGCCGAGGGCAAGATCGACCTGGCCAAGAAGGATTCTCCTTCCTCTTCGAAGCCATCCACCTCGAAAGGCAAAGAGGTAGCTGAGGCCTACCAAGAATGAGTGGATGTAGAGGACGAGGGCCGTCTGGGGCCGATCAACTTCCCGGTGGAGTTCTTCGATGCAGATGATGAAGGGGTCCTGGGATGCCTCTTCTTCATCCATGGTGGAGCCGGGACCGAGTCCACCCGGAAATCGTCAATCTCAAGGATCACCCAGGCAGAGGTGGCCTCTTCTTCCGTTGCTCCTCCAAGAGAAGTCGTCACTTTTGGTCCAGAAGATCTATCTCAAATAGCCAATCCATTTGACGATGCAGTTGTAATCAAGGCTGTGCTTGGAGACTTCATAGTGGATAGGATTCTTGCTGACACAGGCAGCTCTGTCAACCTCCTGTTCAAGTCTACCTTCGAGGCCCTGAGGACTGGAAAGCCTCTGCTTTCCACTTAGGGGCCACTCTATGGTTTCTCGGGAGAGAGAAAGGAAGTAGAGGGCAGTGTCATCTTGCCCGTAAAGCTTGGAGGGGCAACTAAGCAGATACAGTTCATAGTGGTTGACGCCCCCAGCAGCTACCATGCCATCTTCGGCAGGCCCTTGTTAAACAAGTATCAAGCGGTGGTTTTCACTTACCACCTTGCCATCAAGTTCTTTGCCGATGGAAGGATGTGCCGGGTCAGGAGTGACCCAAGGAGGGCAAGGGAGTGCTATATCTGTATTGTCAACATGGTTGAAGCCAGCCCTTCCCTTGCTCCAACAGAAGTTGCAGAAGTCTCTTCCAGTTCAGAAATCACTGCTGATGAAGGTGCTCACCTGGAACCTGCCCAGGTGACGCAAGGAGTCCCCATTGCTGAGGGGGAGGAGAGGAAGCTCTCCATCAACTCGGAGCTACCTGAAGATCAAAAAGCTGAGTTGATTTCCTGCTTGTTGAACAACCTGGATGTCTTCACCTGGTCAGCAGAGGACATGCCAGGGGTGGATCCTGATGTTGCTTGCCACCACTTGAACGTTGATCCCGGCTGCAAGCCCGTGCAACAAAAGAAGAGGGACATGGCTACAAAGCTTGCTGAACCAATAAGGGAGGAGGTCGCAAAGCTCCTCAAAGCGAATTTTATTAAAGAAATTCAATATCCTACCTGGATTTCTAATGTTGTAATGGTGAAGAAACCAGGAGGAAAATGGCGAATGTGTGTAGATTTTACTAAACTTAATAAAGCCTGCCCTAAAGATTGCTACCCCTTGCCTCGGATAGATTCTTTAGTTGATTCCGTGGTAGGGTACTCTTACATGAGTTTTTTAGATGCGTTTTCTGGTTATCACCAGATAAGAATGCAAAAGCCTGACGTTCCTCACACGTCATTCATAACTAATGATGGTTGTTATTGCTACCTTGTGATGCCCTTTGGGCTTAAGAATGCCGGTGCAACCTACCAACGGATGATGGACCGTGTGTTTAACCATCAGAAGGGGAGGAACCTAGAAGTGTATGTAGACGATCTCTTGATTAAGAGTAAATCGTTTTCGCTGCACTTGCGAGACCTAGCAGAGACGTTCGCTACTCTGCGTAGGTATAAAATGAAGCTCAATCCTTTGAAATGTACGTTTGGGGCAAGTGAGGGGAAGTTTCTTGGTCACCTCCTTACTCCGGAAGGACTTGCCCCCAACCCGGATAAAGTAAAAGCCATCCTTGACATGCCAACCCCTCGTTCACCTAAAGAAGTTCAGCAGTTAGGGGGGAGGCTAGCAGGCCTTGCGAGATTTCTCTCTCGGGTTGGAGATAGGAGTGCTCCATTCTTCAAAACTCTCCGAGGGGCATCCAAGTTTGAGTGGACGGAAGAATGCTCCAAAGTTTTTGAGCAGTTGAAGATGCAATTGACCTCAACACCCCTGCTTCAGAGTCCTCGGCAAGGAGAGATTCTTTTCTTGTACCTAGGGGTTGGCCCTGAGGCCGTCAGCTCTGTTCTTTTTCGGGAAGAGAGCAGAAAGCAATTTCCAATTTATTATGTTAGCCATATTCTGAAGAGTGCTGAAACGCGGTATCCAATTCTTGAGAAGTTAGCCTTGGCGCTAGTCATGTCGGCTCGCAGGCTTCGTCCGTACTTCCAAGCACATTCAATTCAAGTTGTCACTGATCAGCCTTTGAAGGGTGTGTTGGAAAAACCTGAACATTCCGGCAGACTAGCTAAGTGGGCAATAGAGTTGAGCGAATTTGAAATTTCTTATGTGCCCAAGACGGCCATTAAAGCTCAGGTCCTAGCAGATTTTCTAATCGACATGCCAGAGTCCAGTTCTGATCAGGCAGAAAGGTCACCTTTGGCTTGGACCATCTATGTTGATGGTGCCTCAGGCAGAAGTTCTTCTGGGGCAGGAGTGGTTCTCATCAATCCAAACGCAGTCAAGTTGGAGCAGGCCATCAAATTCTACTTTCCAGTAACCAATAATCAGGCCGAATATGAATCTTTGCTAGCAGGCTTGAGACTTGCAAGAGAACTCGGAATCGATCATGTTCACATCAAAACCGATTCTCTGGTGATGGAGTCACAAGTCCTCGGTAACTTTGAGACAAGAGAGCCAATCTTGAAGAAATATCTAGCTCTTGTGAAGATAGAAGTTGGCAGGTTCAAGAGCTTTACTATCGAGCACATCCCCAGAACAAAAAATGAGGAGGCCGATTTTCTTTCCAAGCATGGGATGCTTTCAGGAGGGACAACTTCCGAGCTCTTCCGCCCGGCAGTGATGGAAGGAGATCTGATGCAAGTAGACCAACATGCCTCTTGGATGGATCCGTTCATCCTTTATCTGTCAACAGGAGATTATCATCATACAGTCAGAGATAAGAAAAAGTTCAGAATAAAAGCAGCTCATTACTTCCTAGTGGCGGGAGTCCTCTACAGAAAAACTTTTCTCTCTACCATGGCCCGGTGCGTTTCAGAAGAAGAAGCTTTCGCTCTTTTGCAAGAGGTTCACTCAGGAGAGTGTGGAAGCCACTCGGGAGCAAGAACTCTTGAAAAACGAATCCTCCGGCAAGGATATTTCTGGCCCACAATGAAGAGAGACTCTGAGATCTATGCCCGAAGGTGTGTTCAGTGCCAGAAGTTTGCTCCACTTCAGCACCAAGCAGCTCAGTCCCTCAGATCGATTGCAACTCCATGGCCCTTCGCAGTTTGGGGAATGGACCTCCTCGGTCCTTTTCCCATGGCAAGCAGTCAGCGGCGTTTCATCATCGTAATGATCGACTATTTCAGCAAGTGGATCGAAGCCAAGGCATTGACAAAGACAACTACTCAGGTCGTCAGAAACTTCATTTGGGGGGAGATAGTCTGCCGACATGGAATTCCAATGGCTATAATCACTGATAATGGGCCACAGTTCAACAACTCAGAGATGGTAGACTTTTGCAGGCAGATCGGAACAGAGCTGCGGTTTGCATCAGTTCATCATCCCAGAAGCAACGGCCAAGTAGAAGCAGCCAACAAGCAGATCCTCAATTTGCTCAAAAAGAAAGTGCAGAACCTCAAGGGCAGCTGGGCTGATCAGCTTCCATCAGTTCTCTGGTCCCTTAGGACAACGCCATCATCCGCAACTGGGGAGACTCCATTCAAGCTTTCTCATGGCTCAGAAGCACTTATCCCAGTTGAGTTTGAAGTCCCGTCACCCAGAGTTCTGCTTGCAAGAGAAGGCGTTGAGGACTGGCTTGAGTTAAATAATGAAGAGATGAGGTTCAGCTTGGAACACGTCGAGGCCATCAGAGATCAGGCAGCCATAAGACAGGAAGAGGTCAAAAGAAGGATGGCCCGCTACTTTGATCAGAACGTGAGGATCAAACACTTCCAAGTGGGAGATCTCGTTCTAAAGAAGATTGATGCTGCTGCAAGAGCTGGTTCAACTGGAAAGCTTAATCCAAATTGGGCCGGCCCTTTTGTTGTCAAAGAAACATTAAAGAGCGGCGCTTACCGCTTGCAGACATACGAAGGAGAAGATATACCTCACACCTAGAGCGGGGATGATCTCAAACGGTTCTATTCTTGAAACTCCCTCTCTCTACTTTGTGTATCTTCTTCAAGAGTTATTATAAATAGAAACTGCCTGCTAACGCTTCTTCAAGTGTTTTGTTTATGTAATCATAACAGATGAAATGCTAAGAAAGATTCAAAAAACAGTTCTGCGCCTAAACTCTCTTTCTTCTTTCTTATGTTTGCTTTGCAAATATATTTTTTATTAATCGAAGGATCCATACTGACACCTTTTTCTAGTGTTTTCTTTCTCTCCCAAATACCTATAACGGTTCCCTGATACCAGGAGACATCGCCGAGTTCAGCAAGACCTCCCCTAGAACTGTTGTCATTAGCGTAACACCACAAAGACCACGTGTTGCGAGGAGATTTCGCACCGTGTAGTGGGAGCTTGCAGGCTCTAGCGCGGTTGGATTCTGGACTTCGGATCCCGGCAAGTACCTGACCCCACCTCTGCATTATGGAGGGCTGGGTGGGGAAAAGCTCTACCATGCCGTCATAAGGATATCGTTACAACTTCGATGATCGCGTGAGGAAAGTATGCCGTTCCGGCTCACCTGCCCGCGGGTCATCTTAGCTTGTAACCCTCGAACACTCCATGGTACCCTCAAGCAGTGCCTGCAGGAGACCCACAGCTTAGACTGTACTCCAGGCAAGAGGGCAGGGAACCGTTCCGCCAAATGAGCATTTTGCTCTTCGCAAGGAATTATGTGCGGACTGGTTTTCTCTATCCGCTCAGTCCGCCTATTTGGGTTGACCTTATAGCTTGTAGCCCGGTGAGGAAAGTATGCCGCTCCGGCTCACCTCCCACCTGGTCGCAAGCTATAGGTCATTTCTTCTATGGTGAGCGGATTGGTTTTCTGTGTCCGCTCAGTCCGCCGACTTGGGTTGATTTTATAGCATGTAACCCGGTGAGGAAAGTATGCCGCTCCGGCTCACTTGCCCACCTGGTCGCAAGCTATAAATCATTTCTTGTATTATGAGCGGATTGGTTTCCTTTATCACTGGGTCATTTTTATCTTGGCGGATTGGTCTTATCTATCCGCACAATCCGCCAGTTTCCTTGGGATTTTATAGATTCTATGTTTAGCGGACTGGTTTTCAGTATCCGCTCAGTCCGACAGTTTTCTTGAAACCATTAGCTATATAGATCATTTCTATTATGAGCGAGTTGGTTTTCTGTATCCGCTCAATCCGACAATTTTCTTGAAACCACGAACTATATAGATCATTTCTACTATGAGCGGGTTGGTCTTCTGTATCCGCTCAATCCGCAGAATGGTTTTCATGTTATAATTTGATTAATAAAGGGAAATGCGGACTCTACTAAAACTCAACAGAGTCCACCTGGCAATTTCTTATTCCGACGGACAATAATATTGTTTAATCAGCAAGATAAAAGCTCAAACTTATCAGCATGACGTGCAGACTGCTAAGTGTTGGTGCGGTGAGCGTGGAAAAATAACATTGCAGAAAGCACACATGCCAAAAATATCCTTTTTCTATTTCATCAAAAATTGTTTACATCATTCTATATGTTTGGCGGACTGCAATCTTGCGTCCGCCACTTTTACAAAAACCAAAAAAGATAAAAATACACTGATCAATCTATAGTCCTTTGTTTCTTCTCTGGAGGCGCAGGGCTGTCACCAACAATGTCAACTTCTGGAGAGTAGCCCCCGGAGCCGCTCCCGCTACTATCCGATCCTGTACTCGAGGCAGACCCGCTATGCGAGCTCCCGGTAGCAGAAGAAGATGCAGAAGTGTCGGACTCCGCGGACAGCTCTTCTACTCGCTGGCTTGAGGCAGCATTGTCCGCTGTCTCCTTGACGCTTGGCTCTTCGCCTTGCCCTTCTTCTTCTTCTTCTTCTTCTTCTTCTTCTTCGCCTTCTTCCTCAATAATATCTTTGCCTTTGTTAGCTCTTTCCATCGCCGCGACCTGAGGAGCCAGCTCAGGGAAGATCTCCAAAAACGGGACCCCATCCACTCCCTCCTTTATGAAGCCGTCGCGGACAAGTCGCTCAATAGCGACCTCGACGGTCTCCTTTACGAAAGGGAGCATGGCAGACTGGAAGTTGTTGTTTTCCAAGTCATAGGCGACCTGCGCAAAAGAAAAAGCAAACATCAGACAGACAGCGGCGGATGGCAAATTAAGGCCGCTGCGAATTCAACTCACCCCCAGCTCCTCTCTTTGCTGAGCAACCCTTTTTCCCAGCCGCACGTTCCTTTCCTTTAGCGCTTTATTATCCTTTTGAAGTTATTCGTTCTGCCTCAACAGGTCTCTGGCCAGAGTGGCAACATAGTGATTTGTCACCGCGCTGTTCGCAGAAGCCTGAGAGGCTAGCAGAGGGAGGTCGGCGGCGGGCACCTTCTTGAGGTCGCTCAGGTTGCGCTTTCCGTAAAGCGCGGATATCGCGATATGGGCGTGGCGTGTTATCCGCGGACTCTTCCACGAAGGACGCGCGGTGGATAGGCAGACGTTTTTATTCTTGCTGTGCCAGTGGACCATAGGGTTCCCCCTGAGGTCCTTCTGGCTGATGCCGAAGCCACTCATCGAGAAACTTTCTGAGGAAGAGTAGTCCGCTGCCGGATCCCCTTCCTCCTTCCTCTTTCTGGCGACTGCTTCTTTCTTTTCTTTTTGTGTAGGGACGAAGCCGCTGGGCGTCTGCGGCAAGTTAGCGGGCACCGCCAAGGTCGCTGCAAAAACAAATGGATTAAACACCAAGGTCGCGGCGGATGCAAAAGCAGAGTCCGGAAGCTACTTACTCTCTTCAGGCATGACGTCCGCTAAGCTCGCCAGCAGCGGAATATAGTGCTCGATGTCGAGCCTAGCATTGGCCAGGAACTCGATAATGGCGGACTCTAGATCATCCAATTGCACGCTATTGAAGGCGGGGTCCGCGCGCACCTGTGGATAGGTGTGCGCGAACCCGAGGTCACCCTCAAAAATCAGGAACCTAGAGGTCCAGTTGTGGATCTTATTGGGGAGACCCACAACTTTCATTCCCCTGCAGTAGAAGTATATGACCCCCTTGTAGGGGCGGCCTCTGGAAGCGGTAATGGAGCGGACGGAGAATATCTTTCGAAAGATATTCATTGAGAAAGCAATCTTTTCAGATCGCAAGTAAGAGACAAAGCTGCAGATCGCAGCGAGTGTATTTGGCGTGAGCTGGCCAGGCACCATTCCATAGTGCTCGAAGATCGCAGCGAGTTCCCATAAAAGCGGAAACTTGAATCCGCTGTCGAAATGGTCAACAGGAATGGCGATCTGGGTCGCAGTTGAGAAGTTCAATCTTTCCTGATGGGCGGGAAGGCGGAGAAGGATGTTCGAGTTCGCCATCTTATTTTCGACAAAGGCGTCCAGGTCGTCCTCTGTCAATGTGCATTTCCTGTGGTCCGCAGAATGGAAGGCGACAGCAGCATCAGTCCGCACGGACACCATTTCGCAGGCCGCAGGATTCCTTGTACTTCAGCTGTTTCCTGCATAAGAGAAAGCGGAAGGCCCTATTTATAGCTAAAGAGTCTGACACCTTTTTGGCCAGGCCGCAGAGCTCGCAAATCCAATCCGCACAGTCCGCAAAAAGTTAAAACAGCCAAACAATTTACGCTGATACAAACACAGATTCACATGTCAAGGAAAATTCAAAGCAAAAAGTTGTGGCCGACACGATTTGTTGTCCGCTCAGATCGCGTTTTTCCTCCCAGCAGGTCACAAGGAGCGGATACATTTTCAATCCGCTTAGTTCGCAGTATTGCCACCTGCAGGTTAAATATCGAGAAGCGGACACAGCATTAGTCCGCGCAATTCGCCACATCACAAGGATTTGAGCTATATAATTCGCGGATATATAATCTGAGTCCGCACAGATCAAATAGATTTCATTTTACAACAGCACTGCTAGGAGCACAATTATCCCAAATAATTTTAAAATTAAGCAAATAAAAGCTCAAGGCATTGCGGACTCAGCGGTCCCTGTTGTCGGTCCGCGCCGGCCTTTCTGCCCTGTCTCTGCATAGATGAGCCGCTTGATCGCTTATCTGGAGAATTTCGCTGTACACACGGCAGAGATGATGATGAATGACATTTATGGTCCGGTGCATGTGAGCAGCCTCCCGATCTACCCCGCTGAGAGGCACCATTGGCTCCGCCGCCGGCCTTGCCTCCTCATCCGCGGGCTGTTGGACACCTGCCGGTGCAGCGATCTCCGGAGCAGCGCGATCTGGCGCTCGCGGCCTCTGCTCTGCGACCTCAGCAGTCCACTTCTCCTTTCCTTCACGCACTGACGCCAAGTGCTTGCCTTTGTAGAATCAGACGTCATCCGCGAGCCTCTTCTTCTCCCTTTCAGACCTCTCCAGTGCCCGCGAGATGCTGGCGATCTGGTCTTTTAGGGCCTTCTCGCATTCCGCGAACGCTTTCTCACGCACAGCGGACGCTCTCTCTCGCTCCTCTGATTTCTCTAACTCAGCTTTGACACACTGCATTTCAGCTTCAAATTTCATCTCTAACTCTTTAATCATATTCAGGCTGGGCGGCTCATCCCTCGCGGATTCTATAGGCGAGAACGCGTCACCACCGGTATTCGGCGTTACCACGAACTCACCACTCTCGATGGAGCCCGGTTGCGACCTTCTACCTGCAACAAACAAAGTCAACTCCACATTCAAAGGCAGCTCGCGGCGGACGAAAAGAAAGGATGAAAAATCACTTTTAGACATAGCAGCAGCGAGTTGCCGACTATCGAAGATGATTGGCCGCCTTGCCGCTCTGGGTCAAAGGCGCTTAACCGCTTCTTCCATTCGCGATGGACCTTCCCTCTATTCTCAGCAGCCGCACTTGTTGAAACCACAATATCGTCCGTCTCGGTGATGATTCTGATTGGTCTTGACGTCCGCGGCGGCGACCTGTAAAGCCACTTACGCTGAAAATATTTAGGCGCCGGTTGAAGTTTACCTGACCGCATCAGCTCCGCAGCAATCCGCAGATCCTCCGCGGCTTTATCCGCCGCGACCTGCTTCGAGGCCGCCCCTACTGCAGCAACATGAGCAACAATTTGTTTTTTTTGCTCCTCTATCTTCTCCTTCAGTCTCTCTCTTTCCTCTTCCTCTGCAGCGGACAAGAAAGGGAGTTCGTCACCTTTATTTCCAGAAGTCTCCGCCTCAGATTGCTGCAGTACAACCAGCAAGGATTCATTGATTAAATCAATTCGATCGACGTCTATGGAATCTATTATCTCATCCGTGGATAGACTGACCGTTGAGAGGGAATTATCTCCCTGGATTTGGGCCTCCGGCGTAACCAGATCGCTGTCTTGAACTTCTTTGTCGCGCGGCCTGTGTTGTAAGTCTGCATCCCCAGTCCGCTTGGAGACGTTCTTCTCCTTCATTGCACGCAGTTTCTTCTCTACCCGCTCGGCGACGGTCGCCCCGTCTCTCTTCCTCTTCTTCCTTTTAGCAGTCTTCTCAGCAGAATCCGCGGCGGACCCCCCTAGGTCGGGTTGGTTTTCGCGGACAGGCTCAGTCAATGCCTTTGAGGGCGCATCGTCCACTTCCTCAGTCCACCTGTCTTCTTCGTCCAATTTAACGATAGGCACCTGGGCATTGGGGGAAGATATGTCAGCCTCAATGTGTTCGCCAGTGGTGTCCGCCGACGTTGCAGTTTTCTGAGAATGGGCAGAGTCCGGCAGTGTCACCATCTTCTCACTTCTCAATGGTTCGGCGTTGACTGCGGCGTCTTCGCGAGCAGATACATCGGCTTGGCGGACTGCTTTCTCCGCAGGCTTCTGGCTCTGGGAACTCTCTCCTGTGGGGCGGACGGGGTCTTTTCTTGTCGACCTCTTTACAATATTCTTGGTCCTCATAGGCGTCGACAATGCGGGATCTCCCTTTGCAGTGAGACTAGAGAAGAAAGATCCAAGCCTAGCCATGCCGGACTGGAAAGTAGAGACCGCAAGTGGTGAGTAGCGCCCCTTATCGATCGAGATTCTCAACAGTTCACGGGCCTCCTGCGATATTTATAGCGTTGGCGGCTTTTTCGAGGCGTGCGGACTCGGCGGTTAAGAAAACATTTTCGAAGTTTTCTGAAAACTTAAAAATGTGTGGGGATTATGTTAACCCCTCAGTCCGCAGCATACTACAAGATTCCAAAGCCCCCCTTTCAGCAGGCGCAGATGCGATTTGTCAGTCCGCCCAATCCGGCAAGGTCCCCAATTGGACCATGGTACCCCAGCAGTGGACGCAAGGACCTGTCCGCTCAGTCCGCCAGCGCTTGAGGTATCAGGTTCTACAGCGGCGGATGCAATGTCTCGTCCGCCCAGGCCGCCGCCCTCCAGCGGGCGCGCCCAGCAGCAGTGGAAGCTCTAGTCCTCGAGTCCAGTCCGCCCCTTCTGCGCGGACTGGCGTGTTTTTTCTTTTTGCTTCCCGTCACCGCTGCCCGGTTCTCCTGTACCCCGGGCAGCCGGTTATTTTAGCCCTGCCCGTTTGGGCTGGCCCCCTATCCTATAAATAGGGAGGAGGTGGTGCACCCAAGGCACGCTGACTCGGACACAGGAGCCTACTTGTTACAGGCTGCGGACTTGAATCCTGTGCCTTGCGGACTCCCCCTCGCTCTGCTCTTGTCCAGCTTTTCCTTTCACTTGTAACCAATTTCTTCTTCAATCAAGGGAAAGCCCGTCGCAAGAGAGGCATTCAGGCCGCGACGGGCGAAGTCTGTTGTTGCCATGGTTCACGGCCCTGCTTTTCTTCCTGCCCTCATCCGCTTAGTAGATCGCTACTCGCAGTCTTCCTTATTCCCCGGTGTTCGAACCGTTAGCTGGTGGTGCTTGACCCCTCTGTGTTTTCGTGCATCAACAATGTCCTCCCAACTTGAGTATAGGGCATTTGGCCTGCGATAGCTGATCAACTGATCATTGAGTTGTTGGCCCCCTATGGCTGAGCTGTAAGTCTTGGAGGAGACTGAGAGATCCCGAGATATCTGAGGTGTAAGCTCCTTGGAGCAGTGTTTTGGAGAAGTGCCTTGACTAATAGGAAGTTGGCAAGGTGGGAGGAGAGAGGATGTACCTACAAGTTAGGGAACCACTATAAATCTGTGCATGCTTCTCTGTATTATTTTCTTTGTGCAGGTCCTTAAAAGCAAACTATTGCCAACACATTTAGTGCTAAAGGACATACCAAAAAGAGAATAATAACTAAGAAACAACCTATTCACCCCATAGGTTGCAAGCTTCCTTGAAAACAAAGACTTTCACTCGACGAGCAGTGGGTGAGTGGACCAGGTCGGCCCACACTCATCCCAGGGGCTCGATGAGCAATGGGAGAGTGGGCATGTTGGGATCGCATCACCCAGGGCTGGACGAGGTGGCGAGTGCCATCTCCATAGAGCACTCACCGCCCCAAGCGAGTGGAGGTTTCACAGGGCCACTCGCCCAGTAGTTCTGTGATATTTCTTTACTATTTTCCCCCATTGGCCTACTTATAGCCTGTTAGAATAGCAGAGTTACGCTGTTGGCAGAGCTAGTTGGGCTGCACATAGCTGATGTTGAGATAGTATCGTTCTAGCGATTGCTAGAAGCGTGCGTGTCGAAGAGGTGATTACGACCCTCATTGGCTCATCCATCTTTCATATTACTCTCTTGAGTAATCCACTAAAGAGACGCGATGACAGCGATCCACAATAGGTTTATTAGTGTTAAACATAGGAAACTCCAAACACAAAACCCCTTTGTTTACGTTAACACTTGCAATCACCTTTTCAATAGCAAAATCACACTCCCTACTTGCACTCCTCGAGAGATCGATATCCGGGGATTCAACTCCTCAACTTTATTACTTGACAGCGACCGGTACACTTGCCGACGACGCATCATCCGCCATACCGTAGCTAATAATAATTTTCAGATCAAGTCTAGCATCATCCAAATGGTGCAACAATTGGTAACCTTCGATGGTTTGCAGGACAAAGATCCAAATCAACATCTTTCAAATTTTCTCGAAATTTATGATACCTTCAAAATCAATGGCTTTATTGATGACATCATTCGATTACGACTATTTTCCTTTTCTTTACGGTAAAATGCCAAACAGTGGTTATGCTCTCTTCTTAGAGGATCTATCACTACATGGGCCAAAATGGCAAAAAAATTCATGTCTAAATATTTTACTCCGGCCAAGACCGCCAAATTGTGTACTGATATCTATTTATTTATTCAAAACAACTCGGAGACTCTCTACGATACATGGGAGTGCTACAACAAACTTTTGCGTAGGTGTCCTCACCATGCAACTCCTACTTGGCAACAAGTACAAATTTTTTATAATGCCTTAAATTTCCAAACAAGGCAGATGATTGATGCGTCCTCTGGGGGTACTCTTAATAATAAAACCTAGAGGCCACTCAAGAGCCTTTTAATAAAATGGCCATGAAATCTTATCAATGGAGTGTGCCTCGATCACGCCCTTATAAGCTGGCTGAACTTTATGAAGTTGATGTGACAGCTAATTTATCCTTATAAATTTAACGTTTAAGCAATCAAGTGGCAAAGATGTCTGCATTCTCCGCCACTCCATCTTGGGCTAATAATAATTCTTTTATTGAAGAACAAGTTGATTACATAGGAAATCCTCCTTGACCTTCCTTTAACCCGAACAACTCTCTGTATAATAATGATTATAATCCGGGTTATAGGAACCAACCAAATTTCTCATGGAGCAACCAATGTAATGCCCAACGTCCGCCTAATATAAATCCACCTAGTTTTCTTCTACCACCACCAAAGCCCTCTTCACTTGAAGAGACATTTTCTAAATATGTTACCTCTAATGAATCCAACATCCAGAATATCACAGGATCTGTAAAGAACTTAGAGAATCAAATTGGCCAGCTTGTCAAAATTATTATTGAGCACCCGCATGGTGCTTTGTAGGGCAACACTGAGCCAAATCTAAGGGAAAATGCAAATGCAATCACCCTCTGCAATGTTAAGGAGGTAACCTATCCAAATAGGATTGAGCCCGAGGTAACTGTTTCTTTTTTACCCCATCCAATTTTATTCTCTAATTCTCTAAATGCTTCTAAATCTCCGCCTACATCTACTTCTGCATCCCCTTATCCATTTAAAATTAAAAAGAGCAACTAAAGAAACAATACAAATTGTTTTAGAAATTTTCAAGCAAATTCATATAAATGTTTCCTTCTACGAGGAAATCTCTCAAATTCCCAAATATGCAAAGTATATAAAGGAGTTACTCTCTAATAAAACGAAACTTAAAGATATCTCACGTGTTTCTCTCATTGAAGAATGCTCGACAGCTTTACTAAATATCTTTGGCAACTTATTAGTAAAGCATGCCCTCGCTAACATAGCCACTAGCATAAATCTATTTCCCTACTCTCTGTTTAAAAAATTATGATTGGGTGGTTCAAGCCCAACAAAAATGAGTATACAACTAGCAGATCATTCTGTTAAGTATTTGATAGGGGTAGTGGAGGACATACTAGTCAAGGTTGACACGGTCATCTTTTCGGTGGACTTTGTCGTTATTAACATCGAAGAGGATGTCGAAGTAATGCAAAGTTCCCGCACAATAATAGATATGAGTAATGCAAAGTTCCTTCTTCGGGTTGGAGATGATGAAGTGTCTTTTAATATCAACCCCTCCATGCACAATTCATTTTCAAATGATGATTCTTGTTTTCATATTGACGCATCATTTGAAAAAGATTTTTCTTCATTTTCGGATTCTGGTTCCACATCTTATTATGATAGCGAACTTGCTGAATTATTTTGTTTTAAGGAATTATCTCGTTCTTCACCTCCAGAGCTAATTGGCTTAGAGAATATTAAAATTACGACCACTTATGAAGTACGACCGACTCTTGAGCTTAAGCAACTTAGAAACCATCTAAGATATGTCTTTTTAGAAATAGACTGTAAATTGACAGTCATCATTTCTTCTACTTTGAGTGATTTGAAAATTTCCGAAATAATTCGAATCTTAAAGAGGCACGCCGACCCCTAGCATGGCAATTATCTGATATTAAGGGGATAAGCCCCTCATACACACAAAATATTACTAGAAGATAATTCTCGCAGCACTGTCCAGCCTCAACGATGACTTAATTCCAACATGAAAGATGTCATTAAGGATGAAGTAATAATGCCGTTAGAGTCAGGAATTACCGACATGATTTTGGATTGCCTGTAGGTTAGCCCCGTGCAAGTCATACCAAAGAAAGGAGTTATGATGGTAGTGGTTAATGAGAACAATGAACTAATTCTAAATCGTAGTGTTATAGGTTGGCAGATGTCCATCAACTATAGAAAATTAAATGATGCCAACCGAAAACACGACTTTCCATTGACATTCATTAATCAAATATTAGAGCGCCTTTCCAGTCACTCCTACTATTTCTTTCTTGATGAATTATCCGGATATTTCCAAATACCAATCTCACCATAGGATCATGATAAAACAACCTTTACTTGTCCCTTTAGCACCTTCTTTTATAGAAGGATGTTGTTTGTCCTTTACAATGCACCAACTACATTCCAAAGATGTATGCTGGCCATATTTGATTAGTTGGTTGAGGATGTGATGAAAGATTTCATAGATGACTTTTACGTATTCGTAAATTCTTTTAAATCATGATTAACTACTTTTGATTGTGTTCTTCTGTAATGCACCTGATTTTTTGATGTTTATTTTAATTTCTATACTTACGTAATAATGGTATTAGGGCATTATGTTGAAGCATAGTTAATGGGAATCGTTGTTGCAGAGTGATTAATACTCATAGAAATCTGAGATTTTGACTCGGTGAGATTTAGTAGATTGATGTTTGGTGTAACTTCTGGGGATTTTAACCGTAGTTTGGTTTGTTGAATTTTAATTTCGACTTAGCCTTGTGGCGTTGGTATTTAGCACTGGTGCGAATTTCGTGGAAATCCGAGATGATGTTAATTTTTGGTCGTCTAGACATTTAAATATTAATAATAATATATATTATATATATATATAAGTTCGTACGTTTAGAGAAAACCCTACTCATCGTCTCCACTAAGCCGTCAGACAGATTTGCAGAAGAAAGTGGGCGACAGACATCGCGAGGTCTTCGGTCACCACCTGTAGGAGTTCCGGTGCTCGGAATCATCGTCGGAGGGTAGATTAAGAAAGCTCTCGTCGAGATCTACGCATGTACGATAAGTTTTCCCCATTTCATAAATTTTTGACGTTAGGGTTTTGATATTGACCCTTGTTTATCCCGAGAAGTTTCAGGAATCATTGCCTAGGAGGTCTTGCAGCCGATCCTTGGAGCGGAGCGCTTGTGTTGCTGGATTTTGGAAGATCTTGAGGCAAGTGGTGATTTATTTCCCCTTGCTAATCTCTTGTTTGTATTTCATTTCCTTTCCCTTGATTTTCTCTCCTTAGAAGATGACGGTAGTGTATGGTTAAGCTAGGTTGAAGTACGCCGGGTAGAGAAGGAAAATGACTGTGTGAAATTCCACAAGTATGGGTAGGTCAACCTGTGAGAATTCGGTGAAAATTGGTAGACATTTCCGTCTAATATCTCGATTTGCTAAGTCGGGCTAAAATTCACCGAGTATCCCGGAGAGGTTAAGTCATTTTCGTCGGGTATCTATGAGTTAAGTCAAATTCATCGAGTGTTTAGTCCGTGGCTTCAAGTGTTTTGCATGTGGCGTCGAGTGACTATGTTTTGGCATCATTTTGTTGAGAGAAACTAGCATTACGTCAAATTCATCAAGTGATTATCCTTTGGCATCGAAAGCGTCGAGTGATGAGCCTTTGACATTGAGTGCATCGAGTATTTACGAGAAGTTAAGTCCTTTTCATCAAGTAATTCTGTTGGCGTTGAGTGCGTTGAATGCAACTATTTAGGCGTCGAGTGGTGTGAGTAAAAGAGCCTTGCCGTCGAGTGTTTGAGTAAGGTTGTCTTTGGTATTGTGTGCATTGACTAAACTCAACTAGGCATCGAGTGTGTTGAGTGAACTCAACTAGGCGTCGAGTGAAGTGAAATTCGTTGAGTTGAGCCTAACATATAGTGAAGTCTTTTTCGTCGAGTTTCGCCTTGAGGTAAAGGAGATTCGTTGAGTATTATTGACAAATTCCTTGTGCACTTGGAAGATTATTGTGCCAATACGTCGAGTATCGAGGAACGGACAAGCTGATTCATGGGTATACTCGACGAATGAGTTTGGACTTAGAATTTTCTCATAGAATGAGGATAATTCGTCGAGTATAGACTTAGATGAGTTTTTTGGGATTTTCCTTCCTCCTTGCTGTTGAGGGATTTTTGATGATAGGATCGGGTTTATTAGTGTTCTGGGTGTTTGGTTGTGCTTGGTCGGCATTGGATAAAGTACCACTCACTTGATGCCGATTCGTGAATCATTACACTTGGTGGGTTATTTGTTTTCTTATTGACTGTTCGGCTATGTTGGAAATCGTGGCCACGACCACAATCCCTTTTGAGGTGTTTGAATAGTTGGGTTATGTTGGACATTGTGGCCACCACCACAGTATCTCTTTGAGATGTTTGGCCTGTTGGGTTGAGTTGGACCTTGTGGCCACCACCCCTATGCCTTTTTGAGATGTTTGGTCTGATGGTTCGTGTTCGACAATGTGTCACCGACTCAGTACCATTTTGTCAAGTGTTAATGATTCACATGTTTGGAGTTATTTAGTCTCTTCCCTATTATTATAGAAACATATGTTATTATGCCTACACTTGCAGATTGTGTCGAAGCATGGCTTCATTTCGCACTTGGTGCAACTTCTCTTACTTATACCATTGAGAACTTTTTCTTACTCATTATGTTATGACTTAATTGTTGTATGTGGATAGTTTTTCCTTATATTTAGGTTAGCACCCCTTTGTCTCTTTTGATTATTGCTTCTAATAATCTTTGTTTGCCACTTGTAATTTCTTGCTGAGGTATTCTTTTCTTTTGAATGCCTCAGGCTCAGTGCAGTAGCCAATTGAGCGGCTAGGGTTGGCAGTTGCTAGTGTCCTTTAAACCAAAACCCCGACTTTTTAGTTTGAGTTAAAAACAAAATTACTACAATCCCTGGGCGGGAGCTCAGGTGAAGCTAACAGCTACTTCCATACGCGGATCGGCCGTCTTCCGAGACAGAACTCACCTAACAACAGCAGCAAGCCAGAAGAGCAGGAGCGAGAGATCGCCTTAGTCTTGACTTAGAAACCGAGCCTTTCCTTCAGATGAAGTGGACGAACACGCGAGTCAAGCAAGGTAGGTTTTCACTCACCGCCTAATTGGCATTCATGTAAGAATCGCATGATGATCAAGACATACATTTACATTAGCGGATAAAGGATGCTACCACTTTGAATGAGAATAAGCAAGTGGGTGGCAGACCCAGGGGACAGTCAAAGAGGAAGAAAGAACCGCATCAGACTTTGACGCAGCATGGTTACAAAGATCAGTTGAGCCAGGTAAGCGGGAGTTCGCTAAGCGGGAATAGCAAGCAGTAGGTTTGAGACCTACGGGGTCAGGCAGGTCAGGTCAGAGGAAGGACAAAGAGAGCACGCAGAGCCTCAAGCTTTCAAGATCGGATTGGAATCTCGGATCGTTGATCACTGATCGCAGAGTTGCGCCATCAGCATAGCCTCTCTGACCATATCCATTACTGACCCCGGATTCACTGATTCAAGGGTTTTAGATGGGATGGACAGAAGAGTTTGAACGGGCTTCGGTTAACGCTCAAAGGGAAGTATGCAAACTATGGATCTGGAACTAAGCAATGCTAAGGTGTGTTTTTTCCTGCTTTTGGCCTCTCGTCGAGACGAGTTGATGAGCCCCAGGATTTCCTATATTCTATATATTAATATATTTCAGAAGGATCCCATTCAAAAGGGGATGTCTCCCCAAAAGCGTGAGGGGGACAATACTTTGTGTCGGGAAGCGGGAGTCCGATTACAACCTTAGATAGATTCTTTTCATACCAAGGGCGCAAAGCAGGAAAGCAGAAGAACGATCGAAGCAGAAGCAACGGCCGAGGAAGCGCGGGAAGTAGAAAGTGGAGAAGCTACACCATCTGAAGATCTTGGGGATACCCATCCAATATACCGAGCAACAGGGCAGGTAGACCAGGTCGATGGTCAACATCATCTTTCGCCTATTCGTTTAGAGCTCGGAATGTATGAAACTCTCTTTCTCGTGCAAAGATACATAAACCTTAGCACTTCTATCTAAGATAGCCTCCTCAGAAAGAGGTCGTGTTCCGCTACTAGCCTACCACCGCCGTCCTTCGATCCAGACCTCCAACTCCCACTGTAATTTTCAACTCAGTAGCATGCAGATCTAGTTGTCTCAACTCAATAGCGGAGATCTCAGGGTAAGGAAGATCCCTGGGTGAGGT